>JABEXW010000472.1:0-73901 GCA_013266185.1 Fusarium sarcochroum | reverse complement strand
TATTAATTCTATTAGAAGTATGAAGCTTATAGAAGACTCTTAAGTATAAATAAGCTAGTCTTTAAGCCCTACCTAAGTAATTACTTTCCTTGCATAATTGCGCTGGACGAAAGAGCCGAAAGAGTTGCATATGCAGGAATTGTTGCAAGTGCTATAAGAAAAGTGCCCCCGTTCACTTCCGGATTATCATAAACAAAGGGGGTTGTGGCAAACGTGAGGATACCACCGACGTCAAAACAGACATTAGCTGCTAGGCCAAGTGAATCCACGACCTTTTCTGGTGTATCTTTATAACTTCCTACAGCAGGGGCCAGCCAGACTAGGTTGATAAGAGATTCCACGATAGGCGAAGTGAATTGAGACCACTTCGGCAAGTACTTGTCAATCTTACCAGAGGCGTCTGCAAGCGCCTTCAGAGCATCGATACCGGAGATTGCAAGGTTCAGCCCTTCAAACCATTTGTGTGGAACGCTGTACAGAAAATTTGGGGTCATATACAGCAAGTAGCAGCCTGCGTAGCCATATTCTACCCATGCACTCGGGGGCATAGGGACTGAAACCCCGACATTACCGACTGCTGCTGAGCCAGGAGGGGGTTGTTGATTGCCCGCGTCTAGAGGTTGTTCATCGCCTTCAGCTGGAGACTCTGCTTGCTGGGCACCTTGTGTGTTGCCATTGCGCTGTTCCCAGCTGGCGAGACAATATCTGCGTTTTGGGAGAGAGAGCAACGCCACTAGAAAGCCACTGCCGATCGTACTGTAGTTGAAGAAAGCCTTCAATGTGTCTAGCGTACTAGGGTCTTGAGGTTGTTCTGATGTCGGGGTAGCGTCTAGTATCAAGGGAGCCGAAGATACAGCTGCACCCGGTGAAGTTGGTGTAGCGGAAAACAACGTGGTCTTGGAGGGTGCACTGTTGGCCGTTTCGGCAACAGCATGCTGTCGCGGTGCCTGCATAAATGAGATTGCGCTTGTTGTGGATTGCTGGGAAACCGAACTCAACAATGGAATTCTGATCGGGAGGATAGTTTCGCTTCCAGTGTAAGACTGTACGGTCGCATCATCTGGGAAAGGTGCTTTGCCACACGCCATCTTATAGATGATGGTACCTGGAATTGCAGCAACTAGGCAGACCAAGTCAATGATGGTGAGCGTGTCCCCGGTGATGATCTTGTAGACCTGAGAAAGAACGGGGATGTCCAGTGGAGAATCCAACATGTTGAACGCCTCTTGGACAACGAGCTTGAAGACATCAAGGACTGTGACCAGCACATCCTTTGCAGTTTTGAGAATCAAATCTCCAGCGATCGCGAGAATCTTTTTGATGATCTCAATTGGTGTGAGTTCATGAAATCGATCAACAATTTCAGTTTTGATCTGCGCAATGACTGTCTTGATATCGTCAATTTGATCTGTCACCAAGCTGTCCAGATCGGCAAGAACCTTTTCGACAGACGTAAGATCTGACATTGGCTGTTCAGCGCCAGTAACTTGAGCAGCACTCGTGCCGTTCTGAGTGTGAAAGAGCGCCCAGTGAGCTTGTGGACTGTCTGATCCTTGAACTTGGCCGGCCTGCTTCTGTTGCGTCCCTACACTCTCGCCAGGGTCCGTCACACCAGCCCACTCATTCAAAAGGTTCTCCGTGTCGTTAAAGAATGTAGTTATATTCGCAGACGCAATATCGATTGAATCGATGAAATGTTGCATCTGAGCCTTCAAGGTATACTTCATGACAGTGTGAGAACGCTTGATGTCGTCCCAGGAAAAGATGAAGCCCAACCAGCGAACCAGATCTTCAAAGGCGACTTCCAACTTGTGGAACACAAACTCAACCGCGTTGGCAACGGCCGCGACTGTGTCAAGCACTGCATGATACACGCTATCGCCTATCATGGCGATAAAATGCCAGGTCTCGTTGGCGAAGTGCACAAGGAACTCGGGAATTGCCTGCGTCACGAGCTTCAAGAAGTGGAAGAAGTCTTCTGCTGCTATCTTGATACTCTTCTCTAGCAGATCCGCTGCCGAGATAGAAGAGTTCATGGGCGAAGGAGCAGGGGCCGTGTTTGCTCCCGCATCGGGTGGGTTGCTTTGACCGTTGGCCAAGACTGTGGTGGAGGACGGAGAATCCGCGGGACTCCTTGCTCTGTTCACTGCGGCATTGGGCTGCGACTTTGTGTCAATTCCGGCTTTGGCTTGCATGAGCTGCTTAAGGGCTTGTGCGGAAGAATCAAGCGTGTCACTGCCGACACTACCAGAGATCAACGGTTTCTGAGAGCCATCGTCGGCAGGAATGGTTATATTTGCAAGGTCATCGCCAGTTTGAACGGACTGAAGCTTTGCGCTGACATTGATGAGCGGATCGACTGTACTGCTGACTGGGTTTGTTCCAGCGACGGTTGCCGTGAGCTTGACACCACCAAGCGATTTTGTTTCTTGGATGACAGTTACCGAGCCTCCACAGTCGGTCTCAGCGGAGACAGGGACAGCAGGATCTAGTACATGATATATGTCGTTAATGCAGACAGACACTGGGACCTCGGAAGTGATATTGATAGCCTGGAATGGTATCGAAGACCCATAATCATCTTGCACAGCGATGCGTGTAGTGAAGCTAGTAAACTCAACATACTTGCTCATTTCACTGGGTGGCATCAAGATGTTTCGTTGGACCCATTCTCCCGAGGACTGCTGAGTGAACTGTGCAATGTCTTGGCCAGACGAGTATGTGAATAAAACGATGTTCATTGAAGCTGCTTCCAGGGAGAACGCAAACTGGTTGATATTTGTGGAGAAAGGGACAGGAGTTGACCAAGCTGATGCCGTCGTCTCCTCGCCCGCTGTGCAGTCGACATGGAAAAGCTGACCTTGTTTGCCCAGGGCCCAGACTACAGTCTTGTTATCCACAGTATAGGCCGCAAGCGTATCGATGTTGGCAAACAAATCAACGCCCCCGATGCTTGTGTTGGGTACAACCAAGGTACCAGAGGCGCCCTCATGCTGAGAGTTTGGACCGAAAACGTACAGACCCGACGCCGCCGCAACGAACAGGTTTGAATAACCTGAGCTGTTGAGTGCCGAGCCTATAGCTCCTGGCTGTGATGGCAGCTGTAGCCGCGCAGGTGCAGGCGGCAGACTGTGGTCCCAGAAGTTGTACTCTGGGACAAAAATGAGTTCTTGTGTCCCTTCCAGTGTCCCAAAAGTGTAGATGCCTGGGATTTTGTCTCCGACACGCCGCCCTAGGCAACTGTCGATTAGACCTGCTTGAAGGTTCACAGCCCAAGGGTGGCGGACCCATTTGGTAAGGCCACTTGACACGACATAGTATCGGTCAAGAAGCGGCAGTGGATCAGTTGGAGTACGAACCACATCGACAAAGCAAGTCAACATTCCTGGCTTCGTCTCATCATCTGGATCGGCAAGGCTCAAAAGATAGATGTCCGAGATCACGAGTGGGTTGGGGACCGATACCCCAGCGGCATCAAATGGTATCTCGGTCCAGGTTATGCCGGACGCCCAATCAGCCGCAGTGTTACTGTGGTTGATTGACATGTAAAGCACGTCGGTACCGGAGATATTGATGACGACAGCCACATCGAACATCTGTGTCTTGGGATTCTGGGCAATCGCAAATGTCTTCACGTTAATGGCTGCTCCGCCCTGCAGCGCAGAAATTGGGCTTGATAGATCCACGCGGGTCCATCCCGTTTGGGTCTGAGTGACTTCTCTGGTAACATAGAAGATATTATCCGTGCCAATTGAGAAGAAAAGAGAATCTCCTTCCGGGGTCTGGAGCACATCAAAGGTCTTGGTTGGCGACAAGACCTCTGCGTGCTTCTGATTCTTCATCAGCTCGGATTTGCCGGTAATTTGCATTGTGGGTGAATGATTAGGCACAGTTTGGATATGTAGATGTGGAAGTAGAAAGATTTGGAAAATGTTGAAATGGTTGCTGGCTGTAATGAGGAGCAATATCCAAGGTCTTTAAATACTACCAGGACGAATATTTTTGCTTTACTCTGACTCCTACGACACCATAAGACATTCAGGCGCCCTAAGTGTATCCCACAAAGCTATGGGAACGTCTTACGAGCCACTTCCTATGACCTTTTCTAGCATGTACGATGATCGTAGAAGCTTCCAGCATGATCCTCCTTAGCAAGACATATCGTACCGAAGCCATCCAATACTAGTATGTGCCATAGTCTTTAGGGATTTAGGTGGGGTAGCAGGAAATTGATGCATTGCAAGCCCTAAAATTGTCTACACATATTTCTCCAGGGATCCAGATAGCGTTACGCTGGCAAGTTTACATGGCTCTGTCTGTTCGAGTCACAACAAGTGGCTGTCTGGAGTTTGCCAGAACATTCGCCAGTTAACAGACCTGATGATTGTGGCTGGCTGAAGCTGGCCTGACAACTCGGCGGTGAAGCAGACAAATGATACGATTGACGAGGTCTCAGAGACTTTCCAAGAAATGGCTCAGGTCTTCGCTGGAACAAGCTGAGTCAATACACCAATGACAAGGATTCAACATAACTAACTCAAGCAATACCCAGAGAGGTAGAACCCCCGAAGCCTCAGATTATACTAATTAAGTTCAGGCTTTCAATAGCCTTCTTTGGGGGTCCAAGGAGCTTAAACTAATATCAGAAATAGGCCAGCTCGCAAGCTTAGAGACTATTTGCTATCCTGCAAGATTTAAGACAGGACTATCGTAAGGTGCACTATCTCTCGCAGAGGTCTGCTTGAACTATTGTAAAGAACACGATTTTTGAGACAAGATAGTCGAGACTCTCAGCCATAGGCAAAAGTGGCTAGCTGGCTTAGCATCTAGAACTTGCTTGCAATGCAAGTTACTCAATTTGTAAGAGCCGTGCTGGCCACCTAGCTTACTAGCTTATTAACTATTCACCATAGCCGCCTAATGTGAGACACCATAGTCTAGACTCTCAGCCTTATCCAAACGCGGCTAGCCGGCATAACCTCTACAACATGATTGCGTTTCGAAGTTCTCAGTTCGAACACTCAAAAGCAGGATTCTCAATTACAGGTATGTATACGAACCGTATCTCGCCAAGTTTATGTTTTGAACAACACAACACATCAACCTAATTAAAGTTGACTATTTTTTCTCCCACCTTACAATTCTACTATTGTTCAATCCGATAACTCTTAGAATCACCTAAATCATGTCTGCATCGGCAAGCAATCTCTCTTCTGCTCAGTACGGCTACGACTTTGTTGTGGCTGTCACACAGGCAAGCGTTGATGCCACGCTCAAAGCGTTCATGGCGAGCCTGCAAGAGCCTGTCGTCAGCGTTTGCTATGTTGCTGATGACAATGGTGATCCAGTGCAGATGGATTTTGAGACGTTCAAGACCACCGCAGGGGGTACGGATCCTTTTACCATGCCCAACGGTGCGGATTCCCATGGTGCTGATGTTAAAAATCTTATCAACGCACGTTTTCTTGCCGGCTTCAGGGCCCAAATTGGTATGCCCCCAGTGCAAGACCCCGCCAACATTCCGAATATCGTCACACTTAGTTCCGATATAAGCGCTGTTCAGTATAACATGGTGTGCTCCGAGTTTACGATCGTTCAGCTTAAATTTGGAGGTTTCGGGCCAACTTCTTTCACAAGCGCATCGCAGCCAAGCGACAAGCCATGGTACATGCAGTCGATGGTCAACCTCAACCTTTCGGCCGTTGACAATGCTGGCTACAAGAATCTGCCGCCGACTGTACAAGACCAGATCAAGAACATGTCTGACTCGGCATTCAGTGTCCAGCAACTGCTCTTTGACCTCAGCAGCGCGAAACTATCATCACCTCCAGACATCGAGGGCGTGCCATCAGGAACTCCAACTTATACGCTGCTCGAAGAGTTCTTTACAGGAGCCTACTTCACTGAAATGCAGAAGGGTGGGCAGCCACTGCTTGGCTGCTCAGTTGTCCCACAGCAGGCAGCTACAGCTACTATGACAATTACCGACATGAACCTGATGAGCAACCCATATGTCGACGACACTACAGGGCAGCCTCTGGTTGATCCTTCCTCTCTTCAACAGAGCCTCAGCACTTTGAACTATCTGTGTGCCGCAGACAATGCTCAGCTCCCACAGTCGACTCACTTTGGCTGGAATTGGCTCGAGGCAGCCGACGTGAGCGACCACGACGGGATCCTCGCCATCAACCGCAACTGCTTCCGAGACTACTTCAAACAGAATTTGCAAGACTACATCCCCGCCGTCTGCTTTAAGGTCGATGCGAATTGCAACGCAGACGGACTGAGTTCTGATATGAGTGTCGACTTCACCCCCGGTGGGCAGGCCACTCCGAACGAAGTCCCAGGCGAGACAGTATTGAGCTACAGTTATAGCAACAACAGCTACGACGAGGCTGGTTTGAATGGTGACCTAGGCTCACTCGATGTCAGTACTAGCTACAACTTGCAAACCCAATTCACTACCATCAATGGCACTGCAACTGTTATCATTACACAGAATCTCGTCATCGGCTGCAACATGAAGAGGAACTTTACCCGAACAAATGGCAACATTGTCGATAAAACTATTGTTGACACTTACACTCTCGCTGTCAACGATAGTGGTGTACTCGGCGCAACACTGGTGAGCCAGCCAACGGACAATGGGGCCACGCCGTCGACGGATGGTTTCGAAGACTTCTTTACCCATTCCAATGAGGTGGCTGCATGTATCAAACAACAAGCCGATGCCCTTGTTTCTAGTAACTTGCGCGACATTCCCCTCTCCGTTCTACAAAAATACATCTTCCCAGGCGGCCAAACATTCACTTTCAAAGATGTTCGATTCTCGGACAATCAGGACCTGCTTGCTTCTATCACTTACGTTGATCCTACGGCCGCTCCCCTAACTGTGCCCCCCCAAGCATCGTAGCTGCTCCCTGACGAAGCGGCAGAAAGATAGATACCATTGAGATATGAAAAATCGGGTTACTGAGTAGCGACAAGAGCACCTGGTTGAAGAAAGCGGGATAGACCTGTCTTGTAAACTTGACCTAGTTACCGCTGTAGCTATTAAATGAGCAGACCCGCTATTGCTCTCATAAACATGACATGAAGCTTGTGATCTCATGTACTAGTAGAATTCGACTAACATACCGTTAGTATCTGTTGATGTAGGTCTATGTTAGACGAGCGCCTTGGTTGACGCATTGTGGCAAGTAGACTGGCAAGACGGTTCCGCATTCACGCGTATAGGCAATCCTGCTCACGAAGTGGGAGAGGATTTATCAGGCGTGTATAAAAACAAGATTTCAAGTTTCCGTGCCGATCAGATTAACACCGGAGGCATTATTGCAGCTACTTTGACAGGGCTGCGCGGCAAGGTTGCGCCTATGCAATGCATGCTGCAGTTGATGGCTCAGTAAAGATTTCCAAGACTTGAACGCGCATGTGCGCCCGAGTCACATTATCCTTTGGTAGATCAAATTTACAGTCTGATTTAAATGCAATGTTGCGCTCGGTGGACAAGTCCCCGCACCTAGTCAGGGGTAGACTTTTCATCATTGAACCATGCATTGATCGAAGTCATTTGATACCGAATTTCATGCCGCTCAAACAAAGAGCCAGTTAGACGGCGCGTGGACATCGGAACTAGGTGACATGAAACAAATACTAAACGACGATGCCCTGGTGATTGCATTTTCCGCGACCGAGTGAAGGAGCAAGTGCCTGTTGCCAATGGCCACATTCCTGAGCACGTCAGGCAGGATCATTCCCAGCATCACAAGATCCAGGGGTTTATGGCAATGAGGATATGTCTCTTGACCTCATCTATCACGTCGTATCATGAGTTCTAATGAACATCAAAATAAGGGCGGTTATCAAAGCACCGGCTATGCAGCTGCCAAAATATATTCCGTCATTAACCAGCGGGTTTTGCTGGAAGTGGAAGCATCTAAGGAATCAATATTGAATGCACTGGTCATGGAGCTATGGGGGGCAAGTCAAGATCTCCTGACTACGGTTTTGCCTGCATGAACTCATCCTAAAACGCCGAGTGATAACCCCTTATTGGCTCACATGGAACAAATAGCACCTGGCTTTGCTTTCGAGGTAGGATCTGGATTAGGAGACAAAAACACAGAACCACAAGATGCGCGCTGAAACCAATTAGCAAGAAGGCTCAATACAAATATGCAATATCTGCCTCCGTCTTTTGCGACTGTTCAGATAACTTTTGCTCTATCACGATAGCTGGTCATCGTGACTGAGATTCGTCACCTCCCTGAACAGACCAGACAAAAGAGATATCTTGATCCTTTGCAATCTTTGAAGCCAATATGAGAGTCTCTAGTGGCTTGCGTGCTTGTCTCCTTGGCGTTCTTGCCCATCATGTTGCGTGATCATGGGCGCTATCAGGAGAGGCGAAAGCAATGGTTGAAGACTCTATGGAGTGGATGGATAGGTTCTATGACCCCAAGATCTCACAGCTATATGAACTCGACTCTAAGGCGGCAATGAACCACGAGACACCAGCCTCTACATGGTATGCCGTTGGACTTCTTGCACGAAACGGCGACTGTGATGCCTCAAGGGCTGAAGATGTCATAAGATACGTCAATAAGGACCCCAAAGATTTGTGGTATGGCGACTTCGCGAGAACCAGAGGAGGCAACTGTTGGAACAACATGGTACCCTGCCCGCATGTACGGATCGTGGGATCCGAACTGGCGTGGATTCGTCGGTCTCAGCTTCATCACGATGTACGAAGAGTTTGGTGATCTATTGGCCCAAGATTTGAAGGGGCTTATACTGGACAGTCTATATAACTGCAGCATTGGCGACTCATACCACGAGGGTGGTGTCAACGGAGATAACCTGTATCCATCTTACAGCAACCCTGCAATCATGCGTGCAATCGGGACAAGCTGGACCGGTCGACAAGTAGGCGATGACAATATGACACAGGCTGGAGAGGATTACGCGAAGAAGATTATTAGCCTCTTTGACTTGCATGATACGCTTTCTGAATTCAACTCAGTAACGTACACCGGCATTTCGCTTTTTGGTCTTACACTATGGTGTAAGTATGGCCATGAGGATAGTATTCTCTCCCAAAGAGGTCCAGATCTCCTGCGAGGTGTCTGGAATTACACATCGCAACTGTGGAATCCGGGGATGCGGAACCTCGCTGGTCAATGGGACCGCGCATACACGTTCGATATGACCAAGTCTCTCGGCATCCTATCTCACTTTCTCGCACCCATTATCGGGAGAGAGGAGGCGGGTGTATGGCAGTACCCGGAAGTCATGAGCCATGGCCGTGACTGGGCTTGGGCGCCACTCATTGCCGTCCACTCGGAATTCCACAACTCATTGCTTTCGGATGATCTTAGGGAGTCACTAAAGACATTTGATGGAGAGAGAACGTATAATGGGAAGGCCTTCTATCCGCCCTACGATCTTAGTACCCGCAATATCACGACGTGGCTCAGCGAGTCGCTGATGATCGGAGCACAGTCGTATCGGACGCAGAGCGCAAACGGACCGTCGAATGACAAAGCCAAGTTCCATCCCGCTGTTGCACACTGGGCTTATGGATATGATAGCATCGGATGGCTCAGCGTAAGTTGATACCTTTTCGAAACTCACACCTGCCTTTACTGACGCCACACCCAGCTCCGTCCTACTGAGGCCCATGTCCTGATGGAAGTCTCACCAAAGAAGCTGAAAGTGCTTTATCCTGAGGGGACCAGTAATTCAGTATTCACTTTTGTGGCCTATCCCTCACTCGCGAGGAAGGATGTTCAGTCTTGGGCTGACATCGAAGGCATTTCGATATCTGTCTCTGGAAATGCAAGTCCCGTGCCAAAGGTCACATTCGCTGGCCGATATGGTGGTTCGGGAAGTCCAATTTACGACCACAATTATTGGAGTTTGGTCCACACGATGCCTGCCGAATTCGAGGGCGCCCCTGAGATTATCATGAGTTCGAATGAGACGTAAGCCTGGTTCGAGACCAACAAGAGGCTTTGGCATCAAATATTAGACATATGATCAGAAAGCAGAACACTATCGTATACACATGTTTAATTTAGTTCAGCCATTATCAATTTGCAATTTAAAAAAACCCTTCGCTTTGAAGTATCTCGCAAATAAGCCTCCCCTATTCAAAACGGCAAGAGTTATAATAAAAGCAGTCGATCCATGCTGTAGAGAGGCGGAATTATTAACACCATCGTTATTGCCAGCGCCGGTGTATGAACAGAATAAATCAAGTAACGCGGATGGGTTTAAAATAGGCATATCACAACTACGGACTAGTTGATTTTTGTAAATTGATCTGACAGGTTCCTAGTCAATTGATACATTACTCTAGAGTGACTCTAGACCTTGGCGGCCATCTCCGCCATATGGCCCTTCGTCTCGAATAACTCAAATTGCTGGCCCAAGTGGCCATAAACAAAATGATCCCGAAGTTTGTTCTAACATCCAGGTGAAATGAAACCATCCCGCATCAGGAAGCAGAAAAAGAAGTCCCTTGTCTGGTTCCCCACGGCACCTATTCCGATGCCGTTGTAGCCGGATTCTCGGCGGGCCGTGGATATGTAGCCCCATCGGGCGATGGATCTGGTAGGCACTGACTGGCTGCAGCCAATGCCGACGTTCCTGAGTTATAGCGTGTACAGCATCTCGCACATACTGCCCAAACAATGCTCGCGCGTTGCACGCGCATCGCACACAACATCCTGGTATAGCACTGATAAGTAATGCTTATCGTCGCTTGGAGGTCTGACAACGACCAATAGCAGGCACGATGTGACAGCAAAATGGGAATGGAAACAGGGCCAGTGGTATCGTACCCCACAAACGAGTGCGATAACTAGGTGGGCACGGGAGAAGCGGCAACTGCTATCAGTCGAATCTTCAACTGTGCGAACCGATGTGGGGTTCCCGGGATCTAGAAATACAGTATTAGAGCCTGCTCGCTTCGCATCTCTCTATGTCCATTTTACTGTGTGGCCTGTGTCCTTTCACCTTATCCACGTCTCCACCTGTCGCCCATTTCTAGTCAATCCGGATTCCTACAAAGCCAAGGACTCAGGCAGACATGGCAACTTACAATGGCAAGCTCAAGGGCGGGGACCACGAGCTGTCCCTCGAGTCAGGCAGCGGCGACTTTCCGGCGGTCGAAGACTTCACTTCATCACCTAACTACAAAGCCGGCGTCTTAGCAAGTCTCCGCCGCTTCGAGGCTCGCATGGACAAGGCTCTCGGGGTCGAGTCTGAGGCCATCGTACGTAAAACAGAAAAGGACAAACGACCCGTACCATGGCACGAGGAGCTCAACATGGCCCTGATTTGGGCCTCTGGTACTATGGGCATAAGCTGTTTCGCCACTGGGTTCCTGGGTTGGGAGTTCGGCCTGAGCTTGAAGCAGAGTCTCCTCATTTACATCTTTGCCTCTATCCTTGGTGGCTCGGTGTCCTCATATTGCGCTACCTTTGGTGCGGCAACCGGCCTACGCCAGGTTTCCGTCTCCCGTTACAGCTTCGGTTGGTATCCCAACAAGATTATTGCGTTCCTCAACGGTATTGAACAGCTGGGTTGGGCTTCTGTTGCCACCATCAGTGGTGGCCTGGCCCTTACCGCTGTCGCAGACGGCCACATATCTCTCGTTGTCGGCGTTATCATCATCGCCCTGGTTTCGCTCGCTATCAGCTTCTTGGGTCTCAAATACATCCTGATCTACGAGCGCTATGCCTGGTGCATTTACTTGATCGTGTTCATGATCATCTTCGGCATGGTGGGACCGTACGCTGATAGCAAGACCCCTGCCTCTAGTTCAGGCATAGATCTCTCGGGCAATGTGCTTTCTCTGATCGCCATAGTTTACGGCAGTTCCGCATCGTGGGCGACTATGGCTTCAGACTACTATGCGCACTACCCAGCCAACACATCAAGGCTGAAAGTTTGGCTCTTGACTACTGCAGGTATTGGTATCCCTACAGCGATCGGCATGACTGCAGGAGCTACGGTTGCCAGTGCGCTCAACAATGTCGACGCCTGGAAGACCGCATACACAGACCCTCACCAGGGTCTTGGCTTCCTCATCAGAGACATGCTGCACCCTCGAGGCTTCGCCAAGTTGCTTCTCGTTCTACTCTCTTTCAGCGGCATCAACACCAACATCATGTCGCTCTACTCATCGGCCATTTCATTCCAACAGATGGCCACCCCGTGCGCCAAAGTTCCTCGGTTTGTCTGGACACTTGGTAATTTCGTAATTGTCGTGGTTCTAGCTATCGTTGGTCGCCAAAAACTCAACACATATCTGCAGGACTTCCTGAGCCTCCTAGGTTATTGGTGCACCAGCTATTTCGTCATCCTTTTCGAGGAACACGCCATCTTCCGCAAGCGTGACTTCGCCAACTACGATCTTGAGGGCTGGAATGAACGGAGGAGGCTGCCACACGGCATCGCTGCCTCCGTTGCCTTTCTTTTGGGTGTTGTTGCGTGGTGCATGGGGATGGTTGAGACCTGGTTCACCGGACCACTTGGCAAGTTGATTGGAACATACGGAGGCGATATTGCAAATGAGTTAACCTTTGTGGTCACTGCGATCGTGTATCCAGTTGCTCGGTATTTGGAACTAAAGTACTTCGGCAAGTAGATTCAAGTTATCACCTTGAAAGGGACTGACATGTGTCCTCTCTGCTTGACTTGCTATTGATTTGCACAAAGATATCTTCGGGGTGGGGCTGGCTGGTGACTGTCAGGCTAGGCTTAGAGTAACCCATCCGTGTACAATGGTTACAGCCCAAAGTAGACCAGCCCTATTATGTTTGCGGTCAGTTGGGGGGAAGTAGAATACCACATAACTCGGAGACGAAGCTCAAGCGTACCAAAATCCAATACTATCTCCAAGGCTAAGCTCCTACTGCTTTAAGCTGAGCTACCGCTCAGCTTAGGCTAGGGAGGTCGGAGCGTGGGGCATGTTTGAGGTCCTCAAAACCGCTCCAGATTCGTGTTAGGATTTCAGGACTTTAAAATACGTCGCCCCAATATGAGATAGGTACATGCCTAAATTCTGGGCTAGTATGCGATCTCATAGTGTATGCTCCATTCCAATTTATTCTATTTCAGGCTGTTTGCTACCCTAGGACGTTTCACCCCAGTCCAGCAGACATTTATTCTTATGTGAAGCTGATCTAGTATCTTGCCTTGGGATGTGAGATGGCGAGCCCCCTATATGCAATCTTCCGGGGGCTTCTTCTTATCGATACCTACTGCAATTGAGCCCTTACTCTGTGTGAGGGGATCAGCTATGAAAGCTTGCACGTGTGCAAAACGCACCAGTACGCCGCATCTCGGGCCTGTGTGTCCAAAAAGCGCCGCAATAGCTCCAATACAGCACTCCGATTAAGCTACGCATCCAAAATCTCTCGAAGTTACCATCCTAGGGTTTTCAGGAAGCGGCATATGTCAAGGGTGAACAACATAGCACCTCGCGTTTTGTGCAAATGGCTAAGCCGACGTACATTTATGAGAGGCCTCGGATCCAAGCCAACCAGAGGTGCGGATTGTGCTAATTGCCAGATCCGCAGCGAAGCAGGGTTATATGCCGCTTTAATATAGTCTCTTTAGCCTATGAGCCAATATTTACGTGTCTTTCTGACACGTGGAGAGATCCATGCAATCTTTCGACGATCGAATTAAACAAACATCCCTTCTCCGTCATCAAGAATCTTGCCATTGCTTTGGTTCACTTGCGAGACGAATGTCAGGTTGTCGTAATCTGGGCCGATGCAATATGCACAAACCAGCAGGACCTGAGGCTAAACAGATGGTCTCCTTGTGTGGCGCCGTTCTTTAAAATATCCACCAAGACAGCTAATATATATATTAAGACTTGTACTGCTAACCTGCATTATTCCGAAAGCGCAGCCGCTGTTTATTTATTAGTGAGTTAACTTTAGTAATATATAATACTTTTTCAGTAATTTAATGTAAATATAATTTTATATACTTAAATGCAATTAATCACGACCCAAGTTTTAGATTCTAGTCCTGGAGGACCAATTCTTCTGTCATTTTAAGGCTTAGCTGTGCCGAAATAGTCCGAAACGCTGCGGTGACGTGAGTTGTGGGCGATGGAAGCATCCACCGGGGGTCCACGTGACCCATCACGTGACCGGCCCTCCTTGACCCTGGATCGACCGAAGCTCTGCTACTACCACGCGAAGCTTTGGGCTTGACATAAATCTCTTTTGTCGTTTGATTTTAGGTTATTGTTATGTGTTGCGCCAAGTAGTCATGACTCCCGTCCTCTAACTGGGTCATGTTGAAGGAGGAGCCCATGTCGAGAATGCCTCGACTAGACTACACAGTAATTAGAGGAGGTTCTCTTGCTTATAAGTTGTAATTCGTATCGCACTTGATGTTTGCGCTTCATATGTACGACTGTATTATTAGATTGTTCCCATGCCCTTGACAACTCTGACACTGCGTGAACACCAAACCCTGAGCCCCAAGTATGCACAGTGGTAGCTACTGTTTGCTGGCCAAACTTCAACGTCTTTCGGCTTGGCCACAGTATTAACTTCGAAATCTCTGGCTCAAACGCGGAGTGGTATCTTTACTCTGGCGTTGCGAGCAGTTATGTCTAGAGGATGGCTCAGCATTCTTGACTTGCACGTCTGAGCAACCTCGTCTGCGTCATTGCGGAAGTAACCGTCTCGCAACCCAATCATAACTTAATGAGTGGCCTGAACGAGCTATGTTTAAGGTTAAGCGAGAGCGGATCTTATAGTCTCGCCTTGAACAAACGAGACTGCATTGTAAAGACCACCAGATATCATGAGTTTATTTCTAAGCATAACTCTGTAAGTCAAAATCTATACTCAATTGGGAATCACAAAGTTCTTAGAGTATCCCGTGGCACTGCGCTTTATCTGGCTGTCGCTTACTTCTCTGTGTAGATAGAATCTCAGGTTTACGACGACTTTATTCCAACGCCAAAGAACACCGCATCTTTACAACGCTCTAGATACTGCTTCACATCATCTTCCGTGTGCCAAGCGTCGTTGTACGCAGCACTCAAGCACAACTCGCCCTGAGACGTACCAAGAAACAAACCCAATCCGTTTCCAAGTTCCTCGCCAGTCACCCAAGGATCTCGAGCGCTAAAAGCCCCAGTCTCCGGCGCCACGATAGCGTCGGTACGCCCCATACTCGAGATTGATACAGAAGGGTAAGCCTTTGGCGGAGGCACAGGTAACGGCTTTGGAGAAGCGGGCAGTGTTGGTGTGGCCTGTGAGAACATCACAGGCGCAATGATATAGAATTCCTTGTCTTGTTTAACCGTGAGATAAAAGTCTTTGATGGTTTCGAGAATCGAGAGAAACTCGTTTCTGCGAGTCTGCGGGTCCAGTTCTGTTCCGCTGGGGTGCAGGTCCATATCAACTACGAGGCTTTGACCAGAGACAGAATGGTAGACAGCAGCCGGATGCTGAGTGGTGTTGTATGGCTCCACGCAGCTTGAACGCTCATTCCGCAAGATGTAGTTGATGTACCGAACTCGCTTAGTTTCCGAAGGCCTCTCTTGGAGATCTCGCACTATCATAGCAGCTGCAGCGTGGAACGTGTGTGTTGGAGTAGCTCCAACGGCCTTGCAGGCAGTCAGCAGTTGGCGTGTTTCTTGTTGAGTAAGAGTAAGGGCTAAGCGCTGATGGCGACCTGGTGCTATAGCACCTTTTCGAAATGGAAGTGCAAGAGCTTCAACGCTAGGGTCGGAAGCCACAGCGGCTTTTTGAGCAGCCATTTGTTCCAGCCTGTCCAGTTGATCCTGAGCTAGCTCATCTGGAATACTGGCGGCCACTCGATAAGAAGGACTCAGGTTTGAAGCCTCACTGCCGTCCAAAGCTGGAGGTCCGTAGCTGTCACCCTTCTTGTAAGCCTCAGCGGCGAGAGTAACGAAATTGTTGAGCATGATGAGTGTTCCAATGCCATCAATAACGTCGTGTGGAGACCGAAAGACAAGATCCCGACGTACGGTCGAAGATTCGGCATCTCCGCGTTCGGAGGGAAGATCGAGAACAAACATGGTAGGGACTTTAGGAGCTGGAGGGTCTGAGTTGGCCCACTCGTTGCCAGTCTGGCCATTGGAGATATGTACAAGAGTCTTCTCAAGCCAAGCGCTCCTGTCCTCTTCTCTCTGAATCTCTCGGTATGTCTTGGTCCATTCGTTGGTTTCCGCGTTCTGAGTTACCTCGGACGCTAGAGTAGGGTGGGCATATCTCAGAGCAAGCCATGCCTTTTCAAGGGCTTTGTCAACCTCGAGCTCGGCGTTCTCTGGAGATCGACCCTTGCTGTTTTCAACGGAAAGTGAGAGATGTCCCGTCATGCCGAAGAACATTCGACCACTTCCTTCGTAGAGAACTACCATGGTCGAGTAGAATTGCTCGATCTCATCAATGTGGCGTTGCCACACTCCAGGACTGACCTGACGCCAGGCGTAGTTTCGAGCAGCAGCCATTTTCACTCATCAAGAAATAGAGGCCACTTTGAAGAACCGTTTTCTATGCTGGAACGAACACAATGAGCGAGAAAATGAGGTGAAGAAAGCCGAACGGGGCGATGAAGGTATATTTAGCTTACTGACGGTTGACATACATGTGGTTCCGCTCCCTTTCTGGAGTGGCGGCCCGGCTCTCCGCCTGCCCACTTCGTTGACACTGGCTAACCTCACAAATAGCTGGTTAGGTCCATAGGACTGGGCGTACTTGAGATACAGAATAGAAAAAGTGGGCTGCTGATATTTCCAGATACGGATATTACCAATAGACCCGCTACCCTGACTAGGCAATCAGTCGAGCACGCTTATCCTAAGAAAGTAGTCAAACGAGCGGACAGACAGCTTGCCTCACAAGTTACAGATAAGACCCGACCTTTAACCCTATTTTCCATGACAAATCACGCACAATCCCAGCTAGAACCGTCGGTTTCTGTTCAATTAGTTAGATCATAAGACTCCTGGTCTGCATGTGCAACTGCGTTTTCGGCAAAAGCATGGACAGAGAAGATTCCACGGTGCACCCTGGATCATTTTGCCACCTAGCCGCTTGTTTCTCGCCTCATACTCTGCAGAGTCATTAACATGAGGAAGAGGTACGTCAGGAACATCCTTACCCAAGAATCGGCACAACGGCTCCGACCCGTCCGAGAGTCTAAAGTCTTAAAGTTGGTCGCTAGGAACAGTTTCCCCGATGTATCGGTAGTGTCTGACATATGCCGTTCTCAAGTGCTCCATCACGTCGTTGGGATCTCGAGTTGGGTGATCGGAAATATTGTCCTGGGCGTGACGGAGGAGGTGGATTGTTAGAGGTATCTGTCCACAAGAGAGGGCTTCAGATTCAATCTGGCGCTTGCAGTTGCTACAAGATCCCTCAATGGTACTCAATTTGCCGCCGAAAGAGTACACATGGCCCACGCAATTGTACCTGTCGAAGTGGGTGTCATTCTCGCCCTTTCGTCCACCCAGGTAGAACTCGATTATGTAGGACAGACCATACATGGCGTAGCGGTCATAAACCACATTGATGATATAGTTATTCCATTCTCCGGTCCTTCCCTTCGCTTCGTCTAAAGTCGTCGGGAATCTCGTTGCGCTCTTGCATTATCTGGGCCAGATGCCTAAGTACAATCTTGCCAGCCAATTCCGCCAGATCGTCATACTGATAGTTTAGTTCTGTCCAATCTCAACACGCTTTGGCAGTCCAGAATTCTTTATCGGGATCATTGTCCTTTCTGTAGAACCGTTCTAGAGGATCTGTCTCTTTATCATCTGCGACGTTTGCCTTTTTGGGCTCGTTAGAGTCGGGTGCATTCGGTTGATCCTTGTCAAACCAGAGCCCTGGGTATCGACATTGCCAGATTGCCAACAGGCAGTCTATCTGACTAGCCAAGTGTCAGCTGGCCCACTTAATTTAGTTTTACTACGGGAATCTTACACAAGGTGAAGGCAGAAGATAGTTTCAAAATGCTGCTATAGGCACATCGCTCATGTGGCTCATTCCGGTAGCATAATCGCCGCCACCAGTCAAGTTCTTATCAAAGGAATTAGTCAAGTCCTCACCAGGTGCCAAATCATTACTTTCGTGGACGTTATTATGGATATACTCAAGAAGAATGCATCCCGTCTCAGGGCATCCATTCCCTTCGGCGATCCACTTGGTAGAGGCAAACTGCCCCAAGGTTGAGTTGTAACCCTTGCAGTACATGCGATTTACAGCGTCCGTAAGAGTTCCCGGGTTCCAGGTAAAGTCTTTGGAGTATCTGCCCATTGTGCTCCACTGGGGCTTGCCATCGGGACCATCATGTTGGACCATTACGAGTTTGTTGTTGGCTTGCCATGAGTTGTTGCCACCTTAAAGCCCTGTGAAATAGTCCGCAGGATTCTTTTCGGCAGGATCTACGTTCTTTGCCTTGAAGATGCCGTATCGGCTAGTTTCTGCCGTCCTGCTCCACTGTGTGCTCGTCAACAAATGGATAACATCTCATCATTGCCAATCACTTTCAGGAGCCCAATCACAACCCGCCTATAGTGGAAATTCGTTATGCGCAATTGGGTTATCCCTGATGGTCCACTTTGCTTTACTATTTGGCATGCCGCCAAACGGCAAAGGCTTCCCCGTCTTTGGATTCTTTTCAGGATTCTCGAAGCTCCAGAAAAGGTTGGCGTGAAGCCTACTTGGAGGATAAAAATTCTGTACCGCAGCAGGCAGATAGATACGAACAGGCCCTCGAGTTCAAACCTGGGGGTAGACAAGATTTTCAGTGTACTCTTGATGTCGAGCCCAATCCCAGTAGGGCATGCGCCATCTTTCTGCTACGGTATACTATTCCTCTGTGTCCAAGCAAGAAAGGCCGTATTTTCCCGCCCAGTGTCCTATGCTTAGCTCCGTATTCTCCCAGATGCGTTGCTATTCTGTTAGACCAGTCAAGAATCAATCAAGATATCAGTGCATACCTTAAAGGGTAACATATAGGGTCGGTGCCAGAATACCAGCTATCTGAAAGTAAGAGAGCTTTTGATCGACAGGCATAAGCTTGAACCTCTCTAAAGCCAAGACAAAAAGCGTCCATTGTTTTCTCTCGTCTGGATCATCAGAATTGTCGAGATTTGAAATCTCTTTTCGTACTGGTAAGCTTGGAACATGGGGTATTTTCCCTGGCTGCCTCACCGCATTTGGCGGACGGGGAAGGCCCCTGATGCGATAGGTTCCTTCACTAGTGAAAAAAGCGTCGCCCAAAATGGCGGAAGATGAAATGGAAGAAAATTTGACGTCAAGACTGTTCTGAACGTTGGTTTGTATGTTGCGTGCTCGGGAGAGGTAAATAAATCTACTAGTATCCTGGCCACTAGTCTTGCTGCCCCGGAGACAAAGAAATCGAGTCGAGTGCCAATCGAAGATGACCAGTGCCTTTCCAAAGGTCAAACTTCATATAAGCATAGAGGATGTGAAAGTATCAGCTAACCTGGCGTAGAGAACCCTCATAGTTTAGCCTGAAACATAAACATTAGGATTGGTGAACCAAAATCGTAACTAAGCCAACAAAATTCCTTATCAGTGCCAGCCGCTCACGTCACATAGTTAATGGTCCCAGAAAACTTTGACACTAGTTACTTCTCTTCAATGTGATTGGGCGTTAAACCAAGAAATGTTGATTCAGTTTATCACTGTGGCTAGCTGTACGAGCTCTACCTGGAAACGATTGCTCGGCACTTTGACACTTAAACCAGAATGGGCGGATCGTCACCGGCAACGCGTCGGCAAGAACGGCGAAGAACGGCACAGACCTATTATATTCAGATATCTTCCGCATGAGAACAGGCGCAGATCCTGTCAATATTGACATCTGACAGAGCCACAAGGTCAGCCTAAGGCATCCAGTGTTTTCATCACCGTGTCGCTGAGCCCCAGCCATGAAAAAGAGTATTTGATCAATATCACATCCGACGTCTAGTCAAATCCTCTTACATAGGATGGTCACGGTGCAGAATGACTTCGGCCGGCCAACTAACGAGGTCTTCCCACGGCGACCCTCGCACCTTTTCAACAATAGCAGTAATCAGATTTCCCGCCCAACCCTCAAAAAACCAATATTCAGACTCTCCCCAAGTCAAGAGAGTAGTATAATAAGCCAAAAGGACGAGAGCCAACGGGTGTCCTGAAACTGCTAGATCCAAATATTCACGCAAGACTTTCATCGGCCACCAAAACAACACCCGCATTTCTGGCGGCGAAGCTTTGTGTAAAGTAGCTAGGGAGTCGTTGACACAAAAGGTGATAGACTCAGCGGCCGAGGTTAGAGCGGCTCTAGTTTGCTCTTCCATGAAATCGGACGATATTCGGCGAGCAAGCTCAGGAAGTCTCTCAGACATGCCAAGCATAAGCTCATTATTTATGTATGGATCCTTCCTCGTGCCAAATAGTTCCTTAAGAGGTCCAGTGACAATATCCCCGCCTCCTGGCGAATGCAAAACAGCGTCCATGCCATTCACAAGAGAAAAGATCTCCATCAGACTTTGGACAGGTAGAGAACATCCATGGGTATGAAAGTCCTCACAATTAGGAAAAGCTGCGAACTTATTGACGACTATGAGTGATGTCGTAGCATACAGGGCATGACAGTTTGTCGAGTTGACTTGCTCAGACAACGCTTCTCTGATTCCTCGTATAGCTAGATTCTGATGTTTCGAGGCTTGTAGTAGATATGACTGTCTCTTGTCGGGGTGAAGATGAGCCAAGTGGTAGCCTGAGAAGGCTAATATCTGCCGTAGAAAAAATGGATGCGATAAAGCTTCACGTGGAAGATCCTGCTGAAACGTGACAGCGGTGTTTTCTGAAAACACCAAAGTTCGGTATGCGACGGTGGTGTAGTGAAGCATAAGCTCAGCGTTAGAAACCCAGCAATCAGGCTCATCGAAAGGACTTGAAAAAAGAGAACCTGATAGTAAAGACGACGGGCTGTTGGCGGAGAAGCTGTGGTTGGGCGGTTGAAGAGAGCGATTGGCCAGAGAATGTCTGTCTAGAGGGCTAGGTTCTGAGAATTCCAAGCTACATCGGACTTTGTGTCTAACACAGGCTGAACAAGGTATTTCCTCGTCACACTGTAGGTCAATTAGACTCAGCTGCACGGACAATAGGCTATAGCGACTTGCCTTGACTCGCCTCTTTTTGCATCGTGTGCAACCGTTTCGAGACTTTTTGTACCCCACGCGGTTGGACTTTGGGTCCAGCTCCATCATACACTCGTCAAGTGACAACACCCGTAGTAAAACAAATAAAAGAAATGGGTAACACAATTGTTACAATACTGCAACTCGCACTCGTTCCGAGAAATTGTTTAGAGCCACGGTTGCAGCAATTTGAGAGTTAAACTTGACTGATGTTGACGGGGAGTTTGATAACCCCGATTCCGAGCTTACCACGGACGCGAACGCGAACCCGAGATACGATCGACCAATGAAGATGTACAATTAGGGGTAAAGAATGGGGTATTCGAGCGCCGAGACTAACGTCATCATTGGCAATGAATCCTATCAAATCTCATCTCACATTATCAACATCACATCAACGCCAAGGAAACTCTCTTTGGATGAACCACTTGCTATTTATTTACAACTGCCTAAAATCTTTATATAATACACAAGAAATGTTTTCTCACTGACGAAGATCAGCCTCAATCACTCAAAGCGCAAGTGCGCTTAGTGGAATGATCGTCGTCGGAAGTCACGAGCACGGCGGCGAAGACCTCGCTTGCACTTGGAGCCGGCCGTAGACTTGGACGGAGTAGGGACGGGAGTGGGAGCCGAAGCGACAGGGGCGGGGACGGTAGAGTTGCTGGCACCGCCGACCTTGAAAGCGGCAATCTTCTCAGCGGCGTGCTCGGCCGTGATCATGATGATGGACTGTGTGTTACCAGTGGGGAGGTCAGGGTGGATAGAGGCATCAACAACGAAGAGGTTGTCGGTACCGTAGACCTTGGTGTTGAGATCGACAACGCTGCTACCGTTGCCGCTTCGGCCATCGTCAATACCCATCTTGGCGCTGCCGACCCAGTGGTCTCCGCTCATCATCTTGGTCTCAATGATGTCTTCGACAGTGGCACCGGGGGTGATGTAGGAGAGGGTAGAGTTGCTGCCCTTGGTGAGGTCGAGCCAGTACTGGATGAAGTCAGACATGGCCTTGCGGTCCTCCTGGTCGATCAACCAAGGCTTGGTGTTGAGGACAGTGTTGCCGCCAGCAGTGATACCGAGCTCACCAACGGTACTGGTACCGTGAGTGAGGAAAGTGCGGACAGTGATGATACCATCGGCCATAGCGCTAGCAGTACCCTGCATGAAGCGCTTGCGACCGTCAGCGCCCTCGGCAGAGGTCCAGAGGTGCATACGCTGAGCAGCCTGGGTGATGGGACCAGAGCCCTGGTTGAAGAGGTCCAGGTCGGACTCAACGGGGGCGGAGGCAATGTCGTTGAAGTCGTAGGCGCTGAAGTTGGTCTTGGCCTTGAACTGGAGCATGATCTGGGCATGGTCCTGGAAGTGGTGACCGACGGGGAGATCAATGAAGTCAGAAGCCGCGGGAAGAGTGACACCAGTCTTGGAAGCACCCTCCTTGACGATGGCGAGAGCATCAGACTTGCCAATACCAGCGTTCCAGAGAAGACGGGGAGTGGACATGGCACCAGCGGCGAGGATAACCTTACCGCCAGACTTGACCTTGATGATCTGCTTGCTACCGTTGGCACCCTGGGTGAGGACACCAGTGATGGTGCTGCCGGATCGGATGGGCTGGATAACCTTGGTCTCAAGCTTGAGAGTGAAGTTGGGGAGATCCTGGGCGAAGGGGATGTATGTGCGGGCAGGGCCAGCACGGAGGTTGTTCTTGATGGACCAAGAGGGACGAGAGTAGACAAGGTGCTTCTCGTTGGGCTCCTCAATGGAGTCAACCTCCTTCCAGCCCTTGTTGCTCAGGTATCCAGAGAGGATCTTGAAGGCACGGTCATCGTAGTACTTGCCATCGTCAGAAGGAGCAGTGGTACCAGGGTTGCGCTCGTAGAGACGGTCAGCAGCCTTGGAGACATCAGCCCAGTTCCAGCCCTTGGGCCAGCGCTGCCAGTCATGCTCAGGAGGGTGGATGAAGTTGAGACCGTTGATGGAGCTGGATCCTCCCAAGAGACAGCCAGCAGTGGAAGCAGTGTCACTGCAGAACTTGGTGCCTGAAAGGCTGGTCATGCTGCTGCCGAGAGCGGGGATATCGTAGGGGGTCAGAGTCTCGTTCCAGGGGAGAGCCTGGTTGGAGTTTCCGAGGGAGACGGTGTTGGCAGGGCCACGCTCGATGAGGAGAACGCTGACACCAGACTCAGCGAGACGCTCAGCGGCGATGATACCAGCAGGGCCACCACCGACAACGATAACATCGTAGGTGACGTTGGAGGTAGTGGGAGGAGTGGTAGTGGAGTTTCCGGGCACAGCAGGAGCAGTGCCGTTACCACCGGTACCAGTTCCAGGAGCGGTAGCAGTCTCCTCAGCGAGAGCAGCCCACGTGGAGTACTTGGCAGAGGCGGCAGCAGCGATATCAAGACCAAACTGACCGAAGCCAGCATCGTGGTAAGTCAGAGCACTCTCAGCGTCGGAAGGAGTGTCGGGGTTGGTCTCGGACCAGGCGTATCCAAGGATGGGGTTCTCAGAGGTGAGAGTGGTCATCTTGTCAACAACACAGCCCTCGCAGAGGAAAGTGTACGAGATGTGAGTGCTGTTGATGAAGGTACCGTCAGGGATGGGAGTAGCCTTGACAGTGGTGTTGGTGTAGGTCTCGGGGTTGGCGTAAGAGCCAGCGACACGGAAGCTGGTGACGATATCATCGCCATTGGCCCAGGCGACGAAGAGAAGACCGTTGACCATACCTCCTCGAAGAGACACACCACCCCAACCCTCCGTCTTGACCTGAGGGAAGACCAATTGACCGATGAAATCCTTGCCGAGAGTCTCGGGAACGGCAATACCGAAGCTGTAGTCGCCCTTCTGGTATCGCTGGAAGTCAATGCCGGTCTTGGGGTCGGTGTAAGCCGAGGCTCGAAGGCCTTGAGCTGCGGATGTTCCGGCGAGCCCAAGAAGGGCTGCCGCACTAGAGAGTGAGAAACGCATTTTCTTAGTGGTTCGGTGTTTTCTATATGCAAAAAAGTCGGTCGACGTAGAAAAAGAGTGTCTGTCGTACGAAAGCGAATGAATCGGAAGTGAGTGAACGTGTGACCACCAGGGCCTGTGAAAGAATGAATAATACCGCGAGCGGTAGAAAGGGAAGAAAACACCGGACTGGCGGTGGACAAAGAAAGAAGGCAGCAAAGGGCGTGGCTTGAAGAAACAAGAGCAAGTTCACATTGTGGTTGTCTAGATGTTATATACATATCTATCCCCGCCGCTCAGTGACGATCCGGCGGATCGGATCCGTCAACGTAGGATGGCTTAATGTCCCACCAACAAGGTCTCGTTGGTTAGCATACGTACTCCCTAGGGGAATTGATTCAAAAACAGGGCAATTAACAAGGGTATAAATTCTCAGACCCTCCGTGTTCCATATCCTGCGCGTGAAGTTGTTCGTCCCGATTCCTTTGGTGGAGCTACGTTATCAAGGGGATCGTTGGGCGGTTTTAGATATCCCTGGCTCTGATCCCTGCAAATCAAGCGCACCAACGGTGAGACTGGTCACTTTGGTGGATTGTTTCAAATATCAATCCTGCTATTGGCGGAGCTAATAAATGCCAATATTGTTCCTGCATCGCGCGTTCCGCTTGATAATGTGCTCGTTTCGTTTCACCTTGCGCAGCAAACCAAGCAGAGATTGATTAAGGGGTTGAGGCCACTCGGCCGACAGGTTGGAAGAAGCAAAATCGTGGGCCTGCAATTCAGGCAAGCGCTCGCGATGCATGTGATTGTTCTACCCGAAAATTAGTAATTATTCATCATCAAATTATCTCCATCGTTATTCGGTGACGAGAAGCAAGCGAAGTTTCACATATATAACTCTGTTGTTGAGTGGATATCAACGGATTGACCTTTTTGCCTCGCTTGAGTTTCTGTTAGAAATAACTCCAGATGAAAAAGCGCCAAGCAGACTCCGCAAGCCCAGTAGGGCTGTGGTCTAGCTAGTTAGTTATTACTCTAAATGAGTCGTGGTCAAATAAAGACGGAATGTCTCATCATTAGTGCAGTTTTGCAAGCAGTGTCGTTTTCTAGGATTTTATCTAGGGGTGGGAATTCGATAGTGAAGGTTTTCACTAATAATGGATTACTATCCTTTGACTCTGATAGGAGTAGAAATGACATGCCCACGCATCGGTTCTACGATATGTGGTCCCTACTGTTCGCGCTACCTGAAACCACACCGCCGATCATTGTCAAGATATCGGTTATCAGGCGAATTGTGAATGGCCACCGTTGTTATTGAAAGCGCCCACTTCCCGATCTATGGCGCCACGGAAGACTCCGTAGGGTAACTCTTATTGATATTTGAATATCTATTAAAGGTGGACTATCTGTGTGACAGAACTTGTGTGGACTCATCGAACTTTCTTGCTTTCCTCCCCCAAGATATGTATTCTCAGTTACCATGTTGGAATAATTGGCCAAGCAGTTAGTCGACATGAACTTGTCATTAGCTTGACTGTGCAACTCGGGCATTGTGGAAGGTGACGTCCCTATTTGCCTTTCATGAAATATGATTGATGATCGTAGATAGCAGGCAGTTATGCGAGCATTTAAACAAATGCTCAACAAGTAGACTGCATAACCAGCTTGGAGTTTAGCCTCAAACTATTTTGATGAGTATGCGGTATCTTTGCCTCAACATCTAATACCTAGGAGCTGTTTATGTTGACGTGCTGTGTGCCAGTGAGACGTGAGCTTGAACGAATACAAAATCATTTCTCTTCCCAATTTGATCTTGAAATTCCAAGGCTTGCTCCACTAGTCCGAGCAATATGAAAATAGTTCCAACTATTTAAATCTGGAGTGGAGTGGAGTCTCTCTGTTGTGATAGATGTGTGAAGTTCTTGCACTTTGATCATACCCTATAGCTTCACCACGTCGTACCAGCACTTACGCAATTACACCTGAGAATTAGTTTATGACCCCCAAAACGAAAGGATGAAAAGGTAAAAACAGCTCTAGCCATCATTGGAAACGATCTCTCCTTCCATTCACTTCGTTGCCGCATCACAATTTTGTTCATGACACTAATGCATCAACGTCAATAGCGACAACACGGAATCCTGGTCTGGCGGGGTTTTCTGTGACTTCCCAAGCTGTGATAGTTCTGGATCAGCCAAAAGAGGCCCGGTTGAGATCCAACCAGTCTCGCAAGAAAGAGAGAAAAAGAAAGACCAAACAGCCAATATCAATATGGTCAAAGTGGGGGCCAAGATCACAATAAATCCATGATGAGAAGTCCATGTTAAGGGCGAGCAAGGGGCTCTTTTGTCTACCTTCATATAATCAGTTGACCTTCCTCTGACTGGCTAGGACCCTTATCCCTTGCGTGCTTGCTACCCTCAACACGATAACCACATAGTCATCGCGCATCTACGGACTGCCTGAACGTCACCCAACTTAAACCCTGCTTAGAAAGCCGTGGTACGCCGGCAAAGTCATGTAACCCCAACGTACATGTCTGAATCAAATACAGACTGCGGGGTAGATGCACTTCCGAAATACTTTTGGCTTGTATTAGGAAATGCTATGCTACTTCCAAGCTCACTCGGTATATATACCACCGAGCGCAGATCGCCCACATGATTAACTTAAACTTTCGGAAAATAGCGAATAAACTTCTTAGTTTATATAGCGTCAATACGGGGAGTCTTGGCTTTTATACCAAAGCACTAAACAACACCGAAAACACCGAGTGCACCAAGTATAGGGGCGCCTAGTGGCATCAGTTTCAAACAAAATGGCATCTTTAGCCTGGCGGAACTTAATTATCGAGATTCCATCAATCGGTTTCCTCGATACAAACAGAGTTGCATTAATTCGGGGTCAAAACTACCGGGCTCACCCCCGCAAGGTTTTGGGGTTTACCGCTTGTGAATGGTGGGAAAAGCTGGACGCCCCTGTTTCAGCAGTCTTGGCATATCCGGAGAGCGGCCCCAAACAGGTAGATCCGGAGTCTAGACCGTGAACCCTCCGTTTCGTAAACGAACGATTGACCGAATGTTCAGTCGGGATCAATCTATATGTGTGTCAATTATATAGAAGGCCTCGAAATAGATATATACAGCGCTGGACGCACTAGACTATAGCTTGATCCTCATTCTCCTGCTGTTCTCTCGAGTCTATCCTGTTTGTAGATACCCGTCTTTCACCATGAAGTTCACTTCTTCCTTCGCGGCTCTGGCCGTTGGTGCTTTCCAAGTGGTCGCCGGTCAAACCGTGTACTTTGCTGGTAAGCAGAGCTGTTATCAAGATGCAAGATCAAATACTCATTGAAACACCAGGTGATTCCACAATGGCCAAGAACGGAGCCAACGACGGTGTGACCGATGGCTGGGGTAACCACATTGGCAAGTACCTCAAGGTCACCGCTGTCAACAAGGCCATCGGTGGCCGATCTGCCCGCTCTTACTCGAACGAGGGACGCTTCACCGAGATCATCAACCTTGTCAAGTCAGGAGACATCGTTGTCATTGAGTTCGGCCACAACGACGGTGGTTCTCCCGAGACGAACGACAACAAACGTTCCGACTGCCCCGGAGCCGGCACCGAAGTCTGCACATCCGACGTCACCGGCGAGAAGGTCTACACCTTCGTCTTCTACGTCTCCCAAGCCGCCAAGGCCCTCGCTGCCAAGGGTGCCAAGGTCATTATCAGCTCTCAGACCCCCAACAACCAGTGGGAGACTGGCACCTTCCAGCCTGCTGCTCCTCGCTTCGTGGGATACGTTCCTACTGCCGCCAAGGCCGTCAACAGCGCCAGTGTCACATATGTCGACCACTTTGCTGCCGTTACCAAGATGTACCAAAAGCTCGGCAACACCAAGGTCAACTCCTTGTACCCCAAGGATCACACTCACACTAGCCCTGAGGCTGCTGACCTCATTGCCAAGGCTTTTGTCCAGGCTATTTCTGAGGAGACTAACGGCTTGACTGCCTTGAAGCCTTACATCAAGACCCCCATTACCAAGGTTTACTAGATTAGCGATCCATAGCGATTTTTGGATGGGTTATACCAAGTGACAGTTGGATACGGCCTGTCTTTACTTTATTGTACATATGATTTATGGTATATAAAATTAGCATATACGAACACTGTATATACAGCATTCAAGTTCTGTTCTGTTGCGCATTAATTGTGCCAACTCTTGTGTAGTATTCTGTGAAGCAACAAGTTGTTGGGTAAGTCCTGGAGTGTTACTAAATGCTCCTCGTATTAGATCTTTTGGTACTGAACTTCAAGTATAGATAGTATTGACTCCCTTGGTTAAACATGTTGATATTAATGTGTTGGCAGTGAATGCCCTAGTAATAGATCTGTTGGTATTAAGTTTTGAAACCGACTTCTATTTAACAGCTACTCTCTTAACATTAAAATTACGTCTTAACTCTTAGTTAATTCCAACCTTCGTAACCCTCTAGCTAAAGCCACATCCCCGCCTCGTCAATTTCTCACAACTACAGCCTCTTTGACATATAGTCCTTCGACCGCAGTCTTGACCAGAAATTTCGCCGCGCTACCAACAGTGATGCTGTCAGATACGCGCACCCCCTCACCCGAGCCTGGCAACGTCTCCACGTCCGTCCTGGTTTCGTTCTGTGCATTGGGATCATCGAAAGCCAGCTTCACAGCCCTCACAAGGGTCCAATCCATATTGGTTGACCGAATCTCCTTGTCTACAAGGTTGTGGTCATCAAGCGCGTACTTGATATTGGTCCATCCCATAAACGCCTTGCTCAGTAATGGTATGCTGTTCCATGAATCGCCGGCGCCTGCTGTCGACATGAATACAACGCGACGAATGCCAGCCTGCTCTAGAACTTCGCAAGCATTGGCACACGAGTCGGCCAGGAAACGAGGAGGTGAGACTTGAGCGGCGAAAGGGCTGTCGGACTTGCGGACTGCGTTCAGCGTGATGATGGCTGCAGAAGGCGATAGGCCGGGTGCTGCGTAAAGAGCGTTGCGTATGTCGTCTTTTGATAGTGGAGAGCCAGTAGTGACAGTCAAGCCAGGTTGAGGGGTGAGACTGCCAGAATTTCGTACAAGAGCTACTGCTGTGTGCTTTTGGGAGAGTAGTTCAGACACGACATGTTTGCCAGTTCTGCCAGTGGCACCAAGAAGAAGGAAATGCATGGTTATAAGATAAAGGTATTTGGTAAAAGTATTCAAGCACTGATTGATCTGAAGATGGAAAGATGAAGAATGTTTGTGACGAAAAGGCAATGAACTGCAGCTTCATTTATAGATATGAACTTCAATGTCTGCGAATAAAGAGCCAAGCGCTGATTGGTCCGTTCGCTCCGTATGCTGCAACTGGAAGCGGCCTATGATCTTACACACGGAAGCCGACGGACAATTGTCAATGTCCAGCTTAGAAATTGATCTAAAAAAGAATGAAACTAACCTTGAAACTAAGAGAAACTAGGTGAATTTATCAGGAACATCAGCTAGCATTAGGTAGATCGCTTTTCTAAGCCACCACTAATTCCCTCGGACATAAGCCTTCAGTCGCTCACTCACATCATTAGCCACACCCTGTAATTGTTCATTCTCAATCCGAAGCTTAGCACTAAGATCTGGTGGGGAATCCAATACCCCCAAGAGAACGACATTTAGTATCCGATGGAAGAATTGCAGAAAGAACATCTTAACAGGCTCGGGGCCCTGGGCCGCATTTTCCATCTGAGTGCGTTCAAGATCGGTCTGCCACGAGTCCAAAGAGACTAATAGAACTTCCTTCTCTGATAATAATTGTAGAGCGCTTTCCGCTGATTTGACCTGTGACACTTTGGCGAGGAACACCATGGTTGAAGTAGCGATTCTTGTAAGCTCTGTTCGCATGTTTGGCGCAATTTTGCGAACATAGCAAGAGCTAGACTCAGCAGGCGGCGTCACTCCACCTAGATCAACTGCAGCGGAAGGTTCCGCAAATTTGCATGGTGCGATAAACATTTTAATCATGAAAACATCCAGCAACGGTAGCTGGCTATAAGGTGCCGGCACCAGTTTATTCGCGGTAGTAAGATGTGGCCTTGCTCGGTACTCACGCATGATGCTAAGTCCTCGAATGATATGAAGGCCCATAGCAGCAAAGTTGCCTCGGACTTGTTCAACGCTGATCAAGACCTGACAGCAAAGCAACACCGACTTCAGCCCTTCAGGACTTGGTGTGGACAGATTAGACGCAAGACCACTCAAAGCCATACTGTATTGTTGGAGACCATAGTTGTAGCTCGGAGTTTGCTTTGCGAAGAATTTCGGTGTCACTCCTGTTGACTCAAAGTCCTCACGAAGAGCTCTAAGAGACAGTAGTGCGTGTCGTAAAGTCGCATCAGTTGAACTTGCTTGGAGGACTTGACTAGCTTCTTGTTCGCAGCCCAGATCCACGTCAAGTATGGTTTTGATTGAAAAGATACGATTGAGAGATTTGACATCCAGAGGGGCCGTCTCAGCTGTGGGCTGAGTTGGTTCTGGACTAACATCTAGTTTGATGCCGCCGATAGGATTGTTGTTGATGGGCTGACTGGAGATAACCCTAAAGGGAGACTCGTAGCCATCGCAAGTACGACCAGTTTTGATACATTTTTGGCAAGATGGTTTGCCCTCGTCACATTTAATCTTCCGTATTCTATCACGAGTTGAGCACAATCACCCTGGAACTTCTAACCTCAGGGTACAACTGACCTGCAGGTTGCGCAACCGGTTTTGACTTTGGTTCTACCTTGAGTGCTTCGTTTGCGGTCGGTCATCGTTGGGACCGAGATACGAATGGAAGGGGAAAATGAAAGAAGCAAGAATTCCGAACAGACGAATGAAAGGATAAGGCTTGTTTATCACTAAAACCATGAACTAGTGTCACTTCGAGTCATAGCGTTGAATCAAAGCTCGAAGGATCAGACCGTAAGCGCTAGCTGAAATGGGAAATGGGAGCGACCCGGCCAATCGCTGTTGACCAATCTGCGAAGTGACTATAATGGATCGAGGATAGGAAATTGAAGGTCATGACCGCCTCTTTCTTCGGATCAGAAACCTGCCTCGTTTGGAAGCCTTTTATGCATATCAATTTGCAAGCTGCTTTGTTATGGAGGCTCTTAGCAAAGCAAACGTGCCGTTACAATGGGTCCATCCTTCTACCGCCACAGACTACATCCGAGGACGCATGGTCTCGATTGACCTATATATAGTGCTGCGAATCCTACCTTTCTTCTGGAAAGCAGTACTTGAACTCATGTCGAGACTCAACAATATACTCAAGCTCGGTCCAAGACTACTTCACAATTTCAAGATGCCAGCTTTCACTCTATATGGTGCTCGCGGCTCGACCAACACCGATCGTGTCCGCTTGACTCTTGCGGAGGGTGGCTTTACGGATTATGAACTCGTACTTATCAACCTTTCAAAAGGAGAGCAAAAGGTATGCAACTGGTTTTCACGTGAGCTGAACCACCTTCAACTCTCCCCCTCGTCCATCAATCTTCTGCCCTCAACTTCAGATCTATACGGTAGCTAACGCCGTTCGACCCAGTCACAAGAGAACATACAACGCCACCCATGGGGCAAAGTTCCTTCAATCTCGTTCTCAAACGGCTTCACTCTTTACGAGAGTCGCGCAATTTGTAAATACCTGGCGAAGAAGTACTCTTTCCCACTTCTACCCTCGGACTCCGACGTCGAAGCGACAGCGCTGTTCGACCAGGCGCAGTCCGAGGAAATGAACTATTTCGCAGAGCCTGCAGGTCGAATCGCATTCGAGAAGTTTGCCAAGAAGTTTATCGGCATACCTGCCAACGAAGCCGTTGTCACAGACGCACTGAAATCAGTTGAAGCGTTTTTCGATGTGGCAGAACGCCTCTTGCAGCACAAGGACTATATGGCCGGAGATAGCTTCACCCTCGCGGATATCTACTATATCCCCCTCATTCAGAGACTTTACGCATGTGGTTACGGAGATATAATTACTAGTCGCAAGGCTGTGAGTGCCTGGTGGGACCGCGTCATGAATCGACCAGCCATACAAAAGATGCTGGCCACTGATAAAGCAGCTGCTGGCAGATAGAGAGTAGGGCTGTAAGACAGAGTTCCCGTACAGAATGGGCCGCCACCACTTAATGAAATTACTTGAACATATACTAGCAGTAGTGATGTAACCACATGAATCGTAGTCTCAACTTTAATATGTACAAATTGATATGTGTGCTTTATACCTATACAGAGAAGATACCGGTAAAAGGTTTTGTCGAAGTAAAACAGCAATGATTGGCCATGGGCTAACTTTGCTCAGAACGAACGAATATGAAAGGGAGTCCCCCACTACATCAGATCATCCAGACATTCAGACATAATCCTGTGAGATCCAGATCAACACAAACTTGCATCGATCAGCTTTTCACCAGCACTACACGATCCATGAACTGTCTAGCACAATCCAGCCTTCGTGGGCTCACACGCGCCATTGTTCTTGTCACAGCCATTGTAGCCTTGGCATTGAACCTTGGGGTAGCAGTTGTTCGAGTAGGTAGCCTAAACAACACATTAGTCATTTTCAAATAATCTCGAAGATTTATTACGAACCTTGTCGCCGTAGTTGGTGTTGATACCCATCAACTCGCCACCGTTGACAGCAGTGGTGCCCTCCATATGCACGGAGCGCTTGCAGTTGTTCTTGCAGTTACCGCAAGAGCGGTAGACCTTACCATAGTCATTGGCATAGAAGTTAACGATGTTGACGTGGCCGCAGCCGTTGTGTTGAATAATCTTGTCAGAAGCCTTATAGGCGCCACCGCCGATGATGTTGGCAGTGCCGCTACCCTTGATTGAGATAGCGTCCTCACAGACGTCCTCGAACCAAACGAATTCGAGGTTGCAGGCACCAAGGCAGTACACGCCTTCCTTCTGGTTGGCGCCGATAACGACGTTGCGAAGTGTAGCACCCTCTTCGAGCACGAACACAGTATCCGCCTCGCCTAGAAAATCGTTGTTAGTATCCGAGTATATATGATTTAGGCATCTTACTACTCACCGCCTTCACTTTGACCGGTACACTTGACACCACGGTCGTACTTGACCCAGCCGGCATCGAAGACTGTGCCCTTCTTGATATACTGGGGCGCGCTGAGTGACTTGCTGCCCGTGGGCTTGGGGAGGCCGCCCTCGTAGCCTAGACAGGCCAGGGTAGCGGGGATGGCCGCGAGAAAAGCGATGGAGCTGGAAAAATGCATGTTGGATGGGTGCAAAGGAGCTGAAACTGCCGATGAGTTGTTGAAGATGTTGGTGCCAAGTGAGGATTGCGACTAAGTGCTGAGTGCTGTATATCAGAAGGCCAAGAGTAAATTCAACGGGGCACCATGCAGCCTTTTATAACCTTTTCGGATGTTCTCTACACGACCTCTGTAGTCCTACGCGATGTCTAATCAGCCCAAAGTGATAAAGCCTTTCAGCTTATCAGCTATCTCCTACCATCCCCGCAATCTCCAACTTGCACCACAGATCGTGTGATGCAAGGCGGGGGTACCATCCAGGTGGTAGTTTGAGACGATCGCTTTATAGTAATCCCTCCACTTAGGTGCGAGATAAGCGTAGTAATCAAGTATTGGAGGACTACCCCCAATTCCCCAATGTGTCTGTTTAGGATGACAATTGGTGGAATTGACTTTGGGCTGACAGGACACTATAATGAAGCTTTTAATTATGGTTGAACCGGCTCCGATGCTCCGAATGATAAAATTCCTTGAAACGGCAGGTGTCATCCTGATTGCAAGCTGTGCAGCGGGCACTTATAGGCGGTCTCGAGGTGCTTGATCGAGATAGGTGCGCTTGGCTTCGCAAACAAGTTGGACAGAACGTGGCAGCAAGGATGTAGCCTATCATTGCTTAAAATGCACCTTTTCCGTTCATTGACTTCGGAACTCGGACCTTGGCATAGCTATCTCGTACCAACATTCGACTTCGTCACTCGCCTCTCTCATTGCCATCAGGATTCATTTATTCTATGTTTTCATTTTTCCCAAGCATAAGTCTGATTGCTTATAGCGTAGAACACTAGGGGATAGAGAGTTGGGAACGAGGTATCTCTAAATGGAATGCTTGGATGGGATCCCGACCTGTATCGTCATGATTTAAATCGTTATCCAGCCATCGGCATACTAAGATATCATGTTGCCGACCCCAAGTCTGCATTGACCACGGAAAAGTAAGCATACTGCTGGCTAGGACTAGGTCTATACACCTCCGAGGCAGTTCTGATTGACAGCTTGACTGGACGGAATTTCATTAGATTCCGAGCCCGTGTTTAAACGTGGCTTGTAGATGCATAATATTGGTTCTGGTGCGTAGTCGGCTTTGCTTCCGTCCTGAGCCTCAGGACCCGACGTCTCCTCACTTAAATCATATCTCGCTATGAGTTTACTTCACACCGCCAATGACTCTAAGAGGTTAACTCTAACACCAATTAGGAGTATATTATTATTTAAATTGATAATGCTAATATATAGAAAATAATCTATAGTAAAAATTTTAATAACTTATATGTAAATAGAATCCTTACTTGATATCCCGAAGCGATAGATCAGGGCCATATATCTAAAAGACACAGTTTTTATTTACACAATAAAGCATCTTGTGAAATGAAATACCCCCACACCGGATTGAATAAAGGAACTTTACATTACAAGTGCAACACTCTAGCACTGAGTTATAAAGGCGCTTGTTGTTTAGATGGTACCAAGCAGCTGGTTTGATGTCTGTGATGTCGATCTTGTCGTCGTTAAACACACATTCTGTTTGCCTCTGAGTTGAAAACTGACGGAAAGCCCAAAGGTATAATGATTAACCTCGTAGTATTCTACATTCTGTTCTATTGGATAAATGACCATTGTCAATCTGGCCCAAATACTTCTGTCAAAATATTCTGGATGGATTGTTTAATTCCTGCCTCACAACTGATTTCTAGATCGCGAAATAAAATGCCACAAAGCGGTTATCTTTACTAGTTCAAGCGTCACTGACGTGTATCTCAAGACACGATGATATCCTTCTGTTCATAACCCGGCTCGCCAGCTCGACACGCCATAACTGCTTGCCCATCCATAAACTTATACATATAACATTGCCCAACCAGCTGGTATTCTCCTGCGGCCTCTTTGGGCCTCAACACAAACGGAACATCAGCGCCAAGCAATACAGCACAAACATCCCCAGTTTGCATAACCGAGGGTCCCATTCCCCAATACCCGTCAGTGGTATTGAAGAAGCGCCTGCTAACAACATGCGACTTGAGTCTAGGAATGAATGCTCGGCCAACTTCCAACAAAGTGTTCAAGTCCCAGAAGCCGACCTTTGGCACCAAGTTGGCTTGATAAAAGGCAACGTTCAAACGCATGCAGAACCCAGCCAACTGCTCAACTACTCGTTCGCGGCCGTCAAGAGGTTGATTGCCTTTAATCTCGTAATGGCAAGAAAGTGTCGACGCAAAAGCCTCTAGTGCCTCGGTTGGTCGATATGGATGTGGTTTTTGTTTCGCTAGGTCCCAACATACGTCGACGAGTTGTCCGCCGAAACTTTCTGGGTCGTCAAAATCTGACGCCGTCATGGTTCTTGTGAATTGGTCAACCTTGCCGATGATTATTCCAGACACTGTGAGTTTCTTTCCGTCAATCTGAGCTTTGAAGGGCTTTCGCTCCGCCTTTCGTAGACTAGCATCCCACGCTTCCCAGAAGGCGTCTGCATGGCCCTGGGTTTTTCTGTCCCATTTAGGTACCCAAGTCGGATACTCAGATCCATTTGTCAGACTTTCCTCTGTCTGGTGAGCTTGTACCAGAAGATTCAACGAATCTTGACACAGACTAGCGGCCAGCAGTCGGTGTTGCTCCGCGAGATCCAGCGCATAGTTGGCCTTCAGCCATGGAGTTTTAGTCACAGGATTCCTAGCTTTCGGGTGACCAAGAAAAGCATACACATGGTCCAGTTTGTTGGTAGCGTTAAAGTATCGCGAAGCTTCCAGAACAAGCACGAAGTCAATATTGCACTGGCCCGCAATCAACTCGGCCCAACTCCTCAACAGCGGCGTTCGATGCACCCAGGAATCTGTCTTGTCGTAAGTAGACCAAACATTCCAGACGGCATACAGAGGAGCTCCACCGAGCTTTTCAGAGATTTCAGGTCCCAAGGCATATTTGAGTTCCTCGCTGTGATAAACATTCCAGATGAAGGAAGCGATCTCACTAAAGTCGATACTTCCATCACCCCAAAAGGCTGTTGCTGAACTTGCAAGGCCGACTTCTTGAAGGACCCACACGCGAGAAAACCAAGAAAGATCAAACAATCTCCCAACACAATCTTTCCCGTTTGTGCCCAATACCAAGTGATGAACCGATCGTCTTCCGACGAGTTTTGACATTTGGATCGGCTCTGGTGAAGATGTAGTGGACATTGAGACCGGATGCATGGGCATTTCTTCCTCAGTCGGGGTGAAGTACTCTTTGTCCGTCTTGGTGCGCATCTTGTAGTTGATCGTCTGTAAGCAGCGAAATGCTTCAACTGAGGATGTCGTAAGATCAGGACCCAGCCATACAAGTACATGATGAGCGTTGTCATAGATAGCACCCATCAAATCGACTTGGTGGCCCTTTTCATCGTTATCGTTCTGATTGATACAGATGGCGTCCGCCCAGGCGATCTGCGCCTCATCGATCTTCCGAAGGCGATGGAGCCCCTCGGAGAGACTTTGCGTGATCTTGCAAGCATGTCCAGACAGTTCTACGTCTGCATTCCTGTCCGGATTTCCCCACACATAAGACAGAGCGGTGTATGCTGTCGCGTTGTCCAGATCGGAAACGAACAGCTCGCATGCTAAACCATCCTTGGATAAGCCTGGAAGTATCTTGAGCAGGCGAAAATTCCGTCCAGGCGGGATGGCTGAGTACTTAAAAGACGAAGAGTCCATAGCTATGCTGAATTGTTGATCGAGATTTCAGGCACAATAATCAGAGCGTAAGATTTAGGAAAGAACTGAAATTTCAGGTGATAAGAAAAATCCACTTCGATATAAGCGAGGGGTAAGCACGTTCGGAACTCGGAGCTTGGCAATTAATGCCTTGATTACCTTAAGCCAATGATTGCATTTATCACTTGTGTCTCATAGTATCAAAGGAAATAGTCTTTTATATTCTCTATTGCCTTCTTTAGATCTTGTTTTATTTCCCAACGTTAGAGATTCCTCAGAGACCGAGAATCAAGATAGAGTTACTCTTGACTGAGATATTTAGGCGTGAGAAGCACATGGGCTATTATAGTTAATATCGTACTTATCAGCCATTAGCATATTAGCCAAGATATCATATTACCGACCCCAATCACATTTCTATATTAACCACGGAGAATTTAACATACTAATAGCTAGAACCAAATCTATATACCTCCAAGACGGCTAAAATCTAATAGCTCTTTACTGGGTGAAATTTTATTAAGCTCTAAATCTGAATTTGAATATGGCTTGAAGATGCATGCGTAATATTGATCTTGTTGAACCCCAATCATAAGGACTTTAGGCTTGGCAATTACAACCTTGACTATCACAACCTAACATTAGACTTGATCATTTGTTCTCCATGTCGCCAAAAGACTTTATTTGTTATATCCTTTCATTCGTTGCTAAGAACATTCTGTTTACTTGCAAGGTCTTGATATAAAATTACGGTCACAACTTGGGCTGTTTTCTATCTCACCCGAACATTGAGCAGTGGATGCTTTTAATCTGACTTTTTGGTGAGCTCACACACACAGGCGGGTCTGTACCAGACGGCCCTTAACATAATAAAAATAGCATGACCCGAAAGGAGAAACTCTACGGTGCCAAACACCAGAGACCTTGCTACTTCATACCTCCTTCGGTGAGGACCACAAGCTTGCACCTGCGAAGGGCGGCTTGATTTTGTTTGGCGTAGGATGACCTTGTGGTATGCGCTCGCAGCCCCATGAAAGCCGTGGATCTTGGTTTACCTTTCACTATAACCCTTCGAGTATGATGTCAAGACGGCTGATATCGTTGATATTCTGAGTATACACTTATTTCCGCATGTTTGACTTTAGCTCCTGCTTGCACAGACGAATGTTGTATCTGAGAACGGATACTCCTAGACCATATGTCTGTCTCGATAAGCCAATTGGGAGGCACGGATGTTCTTCAGGATTCGCTAAGAAACCCGAATCTTCTTCTAATGAAATGTAAATGTGCTTTTAGAATATCGAGGGTGAGTGGTGTTTATATATTTTTTTTAAGGAATGAAGAGACTTCTCGTTTAGCCTCTTCCCACTCTGAGGACTTTCTGATCTTGGGCCGAAAGGCAGTCCCGTCCACAGTCCCAGCAATGTTTATTTGCTGTTGCCACGGAGCTTAGAGTATCCCCAATTTGCCGAATCTTCTTATTGTCTTTGGGATTTCCTGAAAGTATCGGCTCAAAAATAGAAGGGAGAGAGGGCTAGGGTCAAACGATGCTTTCAAGTTTCTTGAAATCCATTTTGGACCCACATTTTTTCTTTTCTTTTTCAGGTTTACCTCGGCTAATGTAACGTTATGTTGGCTGTTCAACTGTTAGTTGTTGGTTGTTGGTTGTTGGTTGACTTTTGTCTCACTTCTGTATGCAACTAAGTCATTCGGGAAGTACCTCCGTAGATAAGAGACAAAACAACTACGATGGGGCTCAGCTTTCTTAATGCTAGACTGTTTATACTCTGCTGGGATTTGGGGAACCTGGGACTGGAAAGTCATGGATTTCTTTTGGAATGTGTGGATTGCCATCGCACTTTAAACAAGACTTTTCCAAGTTTATAACTCCCATAATGGTTAGAGGCAAAGGCTCATCGCCAGCCTCAAACCCCGGTATACTAATCTAAAGGCTAGGTGTAGACTAATCCTCTTATGTGCTGTAGGCTGCATGAGAACCAGGGGTTCAGAGTACTGGCTCATTTAATTGTCTTGGTGGGTGATTTTGCTTTATGCACTTAGGTCTTTAAGAACAATGCATGATAGCCCACCATTGACAGAAGTTAGGGGAGCATCAATCCTCTTCATACTCTTTCCCCGTTTCCCACCCCTTTTTACCCCAACATGATTTCTTTCCTCGTAGAAGTCGGTCTAGCACTTACTCTGATATTTGCCAGCCCAGTGTATTGCGATACCAACTTCGTTCGTCCCGCACCATGGGACCGAAATCAAGATGCCGACGAAGATCCGCGTAACAACCGACGCTATGATGCTGGGGACACCATCCACGTTATCTGGGAAACGGATCTCGATAAGGTAGATGTCGTTATATGGACAAAGGATGGCGGCGTGTCCGACTACGGATATCTGAGCAGTAGGAGATTGCCTATCGCAATGCTAGCACATCTTGCTAATAAATGCCTCCAGAACAACAGAAGTCGACAGACATTAGTTGGATTGCTGAGTATGACGCTCGTGATCGTACCAAAAGTAATGAGGATTCCGTATACTGGTTTGCGTTATACGAGCCTGGTGTGAATAGCCCAGTGGCTCGATCTCAATATGTTAATGTCAGCGCACCAGAAGCTCATGAGACTAAGACGGTTATTGTCTCAAGAACCATAAGCTTTAAAATCCAAGAATCGTCTACCACAAAGCTCATCCTGACGCCTACAACGGAGTCCAACGCAGAGTCTACCACAGAGCCAACGACAACCGGTCCGTTCTCGAGCCAAGACACAAGCCTGAATGACGCCACGACTAAATCGGGATTATCGGGGGGAGCGATTGCAGGCATAGCTGTTGGTGCAACGCTTGGTGGTCTCTTGTTTCTTGGTGGTACCGGATGGTTGATATGGAAACGTTTGGCAAAAAGCCGAAAGGACCCTGACGTACCAAACGGGCTTCAATCTCAACAACAGCAAGAGTCTGACTCAGGGGTACCTAAGGCCGAGCTACCAGGTTATCCTGAGACCCATTCTTCTAACTTTGCTAGAAGTGTTCCGGGCCTCCACGAGGCACCTTAGATAAGAATTGCGAGTGAGGGCTTAAAGGATGAATATTAATAAACTGAGGCCGTGTATTAACAACATATAGGTAGACAAGAAGTCGACTGAGAGTACTTATTAATTAATAGATCTAAATATCGAATGTATGAAAAAGGAAAATAAACCCTTACCAACCCCTCTACGCTTCTATACGCCAAGCTCTATGTTTAGAATGTCTAGTAGAACTATTTAAAATACCCCTAGCTTCACTGAAGTTCATTTACTTCAGTAAGTAATTTCATTTCTTACACTGATCTAGAGCACGCTTTGCAGCTATCAAAGAAATCTTTGCCGCGAAAATAGTCTGGTTTGACTCAAAAGTTCTACAAACCATGATCATGACGGATTGCTCAAATGAGTTTCTTTTTTAATTGGCCAGTTGAAAGGGTTCATCTATCGTGCTAAAGGCGAAGTCAATACATACCGTAACATGGCCACCGGGCGCCGGGAGGTTATACCAGAGGGCAGTGAGAACAATCACGATCAGATACCTGTCATTCAGTGTGGCGGTTTTCTTGTCGCTGAAGAAAAGAAAATCAAGATTTTGTGGCCATATATTGACAAATTTGATAAGGTTCTGCTACTTAATCTCGGACTTGGACTCGGTTGGATGCGAAAATATTGCTCAAGGGAGATACTATGAATGCAGACCATGAGTAGGTTATGGTGATAGCTGTGAGACATCATGACTGTTGAGTATACAGCATATATTCTGTCTTTCATGATCTCTGTCGCTACTGTGTAGCCTTACCAGCAACAGCCCGTGCTAAGAATTATCGGTACTTTTGCGCAAGTCCTGTGCTCATGAGTTGCTTGGCGCGATAATATGAACTCCACTTTCCGTGATTATGTGTCTAGCACTCGAGCCATCATCATGAAGTCTATCACAGGTTCCTTTTCCTCACACCTTTGCGTGTGTTTGGCCATGAGGTGCAAGTGTATGGAGTAGAGTATCGTGACTGTAGGGTATTCCCTGAGACTGGTTATGATTAATAATGGATCTTGGTAGTTTTCGGATATATAGATGCAAGGGATAAGACAACTTACAGATCCAGGTGTCCCTCCCGAGCGGTTCATCGACCGAGCTAAGCATACATCAAAGATTTTCAGGGATGGCAGGGAACAAGCGATGATTGCGAGACTGTGTTCCGGAAAGGACCAAAAGAGCAGTTGACCCTGAGAGACTGTAGCTGTTGGTCAGTCAAACTCTTTATGAACGTACATACGATGACATTACCCATAGTGTAATTGGGATACTTTTTATTATCAATGCACTTGTAAGAAATGATGCGCATAAGAGCAGCAACACTAGGCAGTGCACCAAGTCCCAAGACCGCAACAACTGCAACCTTGCTGCGCTTGGACATCTGTAACGAATACACGACGAAGAATGGAGTAATGGCACACGCCCAGTCTGAAGCTACCTGGACCGAAGTGCTCACGTAGCTGAGGTTAAAAAAAAACCATCTTCTGCTTTGCAGTGACCCAAGGCTGGATTACAGTACGCCGCGAATGGAACGCAATTAACAGATAGCCATATCAGGCAGATGCCGCTGGTGAGAGCCGTTCTTGTCATGATTCCGTACATGAGCTACTTGTATCTTTTTTGGACGCAGATCTATAAGATCGTAATCGTGATGGCGAATTTGGTGATTGTCGAGGAGGGGTAGTATGTGAGTTCGTAAAGTAGTAGATATTCCATTCCTCGAACTGTCAAGAAGTTCTTCATCTCGTATCGGTCGAGGTACGAATTTGTTGCGCTGACGCCATAATGAATAGATAGGGTTCCCAGGACGCTAGCAGCAATGAAGGGAATTTGTTGTTCGTTAGTTGAACTGATTGGTGTTGGTAGAGGGAACTGTAAGGAGAGGGGCTCACAAACCCGATTACAGCGAGATAATCGTTGAGCTTCCACTTCTGGCCGTCCTTAACGCGCCACGTCTTGACCTACACCCGCAGGCAAATGAAAACGGAACAAATGGCGGTAAAGATGTATATGAGAATCCCAGACACGAGCCCAAATCCCGGGGACGGGATCAAAGGCTGCTCATGAGCGACCTTGGCGTTATCTTCGCCAGTGAGGTTTTCCAGAGATTTCACCATGGCGAATAAACTATGAGTCCTCACGTCTTCTCAAGTTTGAGGTTGAAAGGTCTATATCATTAAAGGGAGGAGTCTGCCGTTGAGCCAAGCTTTCAATCGACATGAACATGATCAACCATCAAATTTCGTTACACCTTGCGAAACGAGGTTCGCTGGGGTTAGAGTTTAATGGCAAGGATTTGACCTGCGCGGTTTGTTGGTTCAGGTCCCGACTAAGTGATACCTTCCGGAGTGTGAGGATGCAATCCGGCACAGAGCGTCCTGCAGGGTCCAGGGCGTAGGGATATATGCCATGCTTATAACTTTCCCCAGGAATAATCACTTTCCCCTGGAATCATCATATACTCGACTACACGTTATCTCTTAGAGGGGAAGTGAACTTGTAAGCCGTCCGACGACTTTCAGCAACCAAGCACGCTATTGTGTGAATTAAAGAGCCGCATTTGACCTCACTTTTGCTTGTTACTACTCTTGCTGGGCATGAGCTTTCGCATACGGTGATTGCATCCTGTTGGTTCTGTTGGTTTTGTCGGGAAGAAAGACCACTTCCAAACATGTGCCCCTTTGTTGGTTCGAAGGGAGTTCCACTCAGTTGCAGGGGATCGTCAATCACCCGTATGGCCAACAAGATTTGTCGATGAATCAATGCAACGCATATTAACCTGCATGTTCGGTTCGAGTATGAACACCTTAATCAAGCAGGGGTAGGATAGAGAGACGTACTTAAGGCACTGTTTTGTGGGATGCGTGCGATTAGACACTCGCGGCTGAATACGATAGCGTTTATCTAGCCGAGGAGACCCCACATCCTCTCTTGCACACCCTGACTTCTTCTTGTGTAAGTTGTTTCCCAGTTATCTCGTATAATTTACTGTTGCAATGTTATTCTTCAAAGGCCCCACTGTCCCTTCTCCCATACCAGCCGACAAGGTTATTCCGTTACACGTCTGGGATGAAAGTCCTCTCAGAAGGGTTCATCATTGTTGGGAAGGACTCGAAAGATAATGCCAGGCTTTGCGGGTACCGTGTACAGGGCTTCTGGGAGAAAGTTGAGAAAGAATTGGAGGCTTGAAAGTGTCGGGTTTCAGCGTCGAGGGATGAAAACTTCCTAGCTTAGAGTCTTACGCGTATTTATTCTTCATTGTATTTAATGATACATCTATGAACATGATTGACAGTATGTGATCACCTAGAATCGGCAGATTCGTTGCGAACTGTATATATGACATCCATATTCCAAGATGGGCCCAGACAATCTGGTCTGGAGTGTTCTCTGATATGTCCCAGATCAGAAATGGCAGGAAAATAAAGCTACGATCTAGACTAAGATATTAACATACACTTTGCTAAAGGAGGATGTTATGCTGACGTAACACCGCTAATCCAGACTTTTGGAATGCTATATCAAACGACATAAAATGTCATTCGCCGTGTTTAACCTCACTCGTCTGAAAACGTGTCCACAGACCTCCACTCACAATTTCTAAATATGTGGTAAGTCATCAAATCCGGCCCCCAGTAGCTGATAACGTCTTCCGCACTCAATCCCCTCCAGTATTTCTCAAAGTCGGGCGGCCGTGGCGCCGACGTGTCTACCCCCTCCGACCAAGCCGTCTTCGACTTGTCCTCCGCCCGCCATTCGCCAGTAGTTTTGCATCCCTTGCTGCGCTTGCATCGTTTCCCACAGGATGGGCATTTGTATGCCTTCCAGTTTTCTTCGTGCTGGCGTTTCCATGCTTCGCTTTTTCCGTGTGGGTATGAGCAGCATCGTCTTGTGTGGCCCATCTTGATCTTCAATCTGTTTTGATAGTATTCACGGCTTCTTTCTTCAGTGTCATATCGCTGAGGATGGCCATGGCGTAGAGAATCTCGGTGGAGTGTCTGCAGTGATGTGTAGCAAAGCGAGCCTCGGAGGAGGCGAGATTCGAGAACGTAGTCGCTCGAGGAGAGCATGGCCGAGTCACATATATCGTCTGTCGTAAATTCTGTCGGTGTAGACGGTGCCACTGTTTTAATTCCCACACCCTCCTTCTCCAGTCGCTGCAAAAGTGGCTCGTTTGCCGGATCAGCTACCTGCGCCTCCGAAAGGTAAACTTCAAAGTCGGCACGCGACAACCTCCAGCTCCCTGGTTGTGAGTTGTCTAGAAGCCAATCTAGCACAAGAGAGTCGGCAGCAGTAGAGTGGCCTAGGATGTACTTGTGATAGAGAACTGGGGGAGGTGAGCTGCGGTACCGACGCTCGTAGCCGTAAGAATCTTGATTAACGCTTTGCCCAACCCAGAACCGCAACCATGTCCTCACATTAAGCCAATCGCACTCGATGTATTCGTGTTCACGTTCCTTGTCGAGAATTGTACGCATGTATGCGACTCTCGTAGTTGTTGTAGTTGTTGTAGGATTTGTGTCTTCCATTGCTGTTGATACCCTTGTAGTTTGATTTCTAGACATTCAATTCGCCGCCAGATCCAGCATGAACGGAAAAGTTGAGAGCTTTTCGAATACGGGGGTGAATCCTCAGCGCAGCGGTGATATTTGAGTTGCTGAAGGTTATGGTACGATTTTATCGCACAGTCAAGGATGCTTTGACGTTCAAAAACCGGTCTGTGACTCATCGCTGATAGAATCATTGGCTAAGCAATATCGTCAAAGGCGCTAATGAAGATCGAGTAACGAAAGTAGCCCGGGCGGCCGCTCGAAACTCCATCACTACTGGACGACCAATGTCAACTTATTAATAAACTTCAATTTTTTGCTCTGAGTGAGAACAGGGGAGATACAGTGACAAAAACATACCATTTGTAGTTAAGCCTTACAGTAGAAGAATTCCATTGTTTGGGACAGCCGTGTCGATCAGAAAGTACATACCAATCTATAGCTATAGATTACTACGTCTACATGCCCGTTGCGTACGCAAACTGGCTCCAGTCTCCATCAATGTCCACATGCCCAGCCCAGAGGACAGCGAAGCAGTGTCGTCCCGAGATCCACCCATTCCCCATATACCATCCATGGTCAAATCATTAATATAGCACACGTACTCTGCGCCTTGAGTAGTCATCCAGGTGCTTGGCGTCTCAGATGTAGGAGCGGTTGAAGGAGTGGACGACGTGAGCTGGGTATTGGTGTCCGTAGCAAGGTTCTGGTTTTCGTTCCGAGGGTTCTGTGACTTACTTCGAACTACTTTGCCAAAGTATGGGATCGGAATTTCTTGAGAAATTGCGTTTTGCAAAGGGTTACAGAGTAGTGACAGGGCCCTTCGGCATCGGGTGGCGATCTTGCACCCGCTATGCCTTTCCGATGCCTCAAAAACAGCTTCTGTCTTGGCCACCAGTTGCAAATCACCTAACTCAGAACATTCGGAGTGAGAATTTCCAATAAGGAGAACTACTGCCCCAGTGAAACCGACGAAGTCAGACGTCTTGCATTCGAACAAACTGCCCCTGTCTACTTCGTTATGAAGAGCCAGAAACCTTCTCGCCATCTGCCGGGCCGCATCGGTGCATGCTTTTCTACTGACATTCTGATAGACAGAAGAGTGAGAGGATTTAAGGAAAGGTAGGTGAATATACATACGGGTGTGGAAGAAGAAGAAATGGATCAGCAGACGCTCAACCACTGCGTCGAGTTCAACCCTGGAACTGGGGAGTCGGCCACGTATGTTCCACCAAGCTGGTTGTGCAGAGACATAGATTGTATCCATCTGCTCATCCAAGGCCATGGCTTTCGCAAATGATGGTTTTACGGGGCACAGGATATGGGTGATGATCTGTCCGGAAATGGCAGCACACTGATGTATGAAGTTTGAAAGCCAGTTCTCGGATAATCCAGCATCAATTCCTTCTGAAAATGGTTTACCAAGGGTGGCATCATCAATTCCATGGGGAAGACCGAGAAGCATGCTGGTGTAACGATCGCCGTGGTATATAGCCCACCATATGCGTGGGCGAATCGTGGGAATATCGGAGCTAACAAGATGCAAGCCCTTGATCCTGACGTTAGATTATGCATGGTACTGCGATAAAAAGGAGCATACCATCATCTGAGCAATTGCTATATCCTTGCGCCAGGTGAACCATGCGCGTCGTGGCTGTCCCATGTCTGTGTACGTCTTGGCAAGCAGGATCAGACACTCCATACCATCCAAAGTGCTGATCAAAGCAAAGTCGGAGATAATAAGGCTGTCTACAAGCGAGAATCTGTCATGATTCTGACCTAAACTGCGTCCGTACGCAACAGCAAGCATGGCTAGCTCGGCTGGACTCGTGCTTGTGTAGGCATGGGCAGCGAAGGTGAGGAGTGCTTCTACAGGCTCTGCTTGAGAGATGGCACGCGTCTTATGGGGGAAGCTATTCCACCATGCACCGTTTTTGGTTAGAACAGTGGTGATTTCGTCATAGCTAGGAAGAACTGAACGTAGCGTCGCGCATATTGTTGCTGCGTGTGTGATTACCTGAGTTCGAGGGGTAACACTGGTGTGTGACGGTGCGGTGTTGCTGTTCTACGGAGTCTTAGAACATTATTTTCGATCTAGAAGGCTTAATGGTACCTCTGTATCATCTAGGATGGAGACAAGTGGCGGTGGACGATCTAACGAAGCCTCGATGTCCAAAGGGCTGCTCTCTGAAGCTTGGGCGTCAACGTCTGGTCGGTCCCCTTTGCGAAGAGATCCAGCTCTTCGAGGTTGAACTCTTCCTATTTGTTGCGGTAGGGTAGAGACATCAGACCCTTGAGGTCGACTCTCCTCGAAAATACTAGCGTCACCGACATCCTGTCTTTGATCAATGCACCGAGAACCTCGGGTGGAGCAATGCGCGCATACGGAGCTACCATGCTGAGATACACATCAGATTTTGCGCCTTCGACCTAATCAAATACTATCATTAGCAAGACGTTTCAACGGACAACTACCGGACTCAGGCTTACATTCGGTGCAGCTGCGCGTCCCCTTGCGCATCCGCTTTCGTGGCCTCTCATTCTCAGCCGATTCGCCCTCCGCAGAAAAGTCGGTCATACCGTCAGGAGTTTGCGTGCTGAAACGGAATGAGACGGACCAAACGAGTCACAGACGAGGTTGACGGAGAGAGAATTGACTGTGCTGACAGGACCAAACTATCAGATGGACTAAAATCCATTCGTCCGCGTCACAACCACGGACCAACCATTTTCGTCCGCAACCACTCTTCGGCCGCACCTACTAGTGCCGGTACATATCAAAATTCCGACTATATAGAAAGTTAGAAGTATATCTCTATTGACTAACAGCCAGAATGAGCCTGATAGAACAAAAAAGACAGTCTATTACAAGGACACAGATCATTCACCTCGATCCTATACTCAGTCCTCTACATCATCATGGCCCCTCAAGTTTGGCTCATCACCGGTGCTACCTCTGGAATTGGCGCTGCCTTAGTTGATCATCTCATCGCACGTGGTGATAAAGTCATTGCTTCCGGCCGTAAGGTCCAGGAGCGCCTCGGTCACCTTCAGTCTGAGCGACTTGCTCTTCTTGAGCTCGACATCACGGCTAACTTTGACGAGATCCAGACCAAGGTCAAGAAAGCCTGGGGCATCTTTGGCAACATCGATGTTTTGATGAATAACGCCGGCATGTCAATTATGAAGAGTCTGGAAGAGTCCGAGTCAGTCTCCTTACCTTACTCCAAATATTGAATGGTTTCCCAGTTTTAACCGCTTATATAGCGAGGCCCTTGTCAACACCGTGTTCCAAGTCAATCTCTTCGGCCATATGCGTGTCACTCGAGCTACTTTACCCTTCTTGCGCGCTCAAGGTCACGGCTGTATCGCCTTCACGTCATCGGGCACTAGCTGGGCTCCTATTCCCTTCATGACTCTTTACGCCTCCTCTAAAGCCGCCCTGAGTTCCTACGCTGAGGGTCTTCACAAGGAAGTCCGGCATTCCGGGATTCGCTGCGTTTCTTTCGAGTGCGGTGGCTTCCCTACCAACCTCGGCCAGTCACGAGACTCGGCGGCTGAGTTCGGCAGCACTGGACGTGCAATTGACGGATACACCGCCTTGTTCAATTCTATGGTTACCAAGTTCATGACGGATCCCATGGTACTCATGCCTGGGGATGTGTCCAAGGCGGCTGCAACGATCGACGACGTTATCAATGGTAACAATCTTGCCGCTGGGAAGCCATGGGTCGCAAGAGTTGCTATTGGGTCTGATGGGATAGTATGGGCTCAGCAGAGATGCAAAGAAATGCAGGACTTGCTGGAGGCGTGGAAGGACGTTAGCTGTAGCACTGACCGTGAGGGGGCAACGGGTGCTGGAGCGCTTGAGGTCATGCACGAATACATCACTATCCTTGAGACCGGTCATTGAGAAACGGATGGTGGGATTCTGGGACTATGAGTTGTTTGGCCATGTGTGTGCTTAGATCCAAGTGAGACCTGAAAGGGGCCAACCTTGGTCTCAGTTCTGCTAGGTATTTAGTCTTATAGTTTAGTTGGAAATTATTCTATTAGATTGACTAGGGTTTACTTTACTGAGCCAGGCCATTCGATGAGCCTCGGTAGTCTGAGATTTTGGCTAGAAGAATCCGAGTCCGAGTCCGACTTTGAAGGCGAGATCGACGATGCCACTCATGTAAAAGATGGGACCATAAGGGAACTGCTCTATACTCCCCTTCCCCAGACTTACTGGTACTGAATAAGCGCATTCTCATTCACATTGCAGCATATGCATGACATCTCGACCGATACGCTCGCTTGACCCGCAAAGGTGCTATGTTTTACCACGAATACCTTTATGCTCTACGTGGAATACGCCATAACACCATGTTCGCACGTTTGTGGAGTGATGAGGTAGGCCGAAGACTAAAAGCAGTTCGCATTCTCGGCACTGGACTTGAGAGTTGAGATTGGTTTGAGAGACTTGATACGGCCATCATTGCTCGTCAACTTATTATCAATAACTTGTCATGGCCGGATGATGAGCAAAGCCATTACTTACCTCTACAGATACGGTGAACCTTGAAGCCGACCAGGCTGACTCTCTACACACTCTTCGACCCCTGTCCCCAGATGGCTGAAGCAATCGCCATAGCTCGTATATTCTGTGACTACGAACGGGACCACTAGTGTGTCAACGCAAACCCGTTGTATCCACTCATGTGGGCGACAAAACAGTCCCCAAACCCATCTCCTGATAAATCTGGAGTGGACATGGAGCCAACAAGCGACGAGATCAGGGCTTGGGCTCGCGAGGGTCAGAGGCTCAGCCCTGGCAAGACGCACTATTCCAAAGGATTTTCCAACGCAGTGACAATATATCGGTTTGTGTAGAAACCGTTTGATGTGGCGAACAAGATTTGAAGGATATTAGGAGGGCATTTTGAGTGTCTGATCTGAAAAGTATGACGGATGGGAAATTGTGAAAGAATTTACATGAACGGCTAATTGAATTGTTCGCATTAGAAAAAGTTCAATTTAAAACAACCATGCCTCTCATAGGCTCTCTAACATTAATTAACTCTTTTGAAGAATGATTCCCTAAACCGTTTTTTTGAAGAACTATCGACTTGTTCTTGCTTTTCCCAAACATCCGTCAATTCAGTTGTATCCATCCAGGTCTCGATCGATTCAGAGACTCCATACCTGGGGTAGCCGCCCATTTCTTTGAGCTGATCAGACCCTACCATGATGTCAGTTTGATCTGGATTAGCAGAGCCGTGGTTTAGATCCTTCTCCCTGGTCTTTTTGGCATCATCTCTCATATCTGTGCCTCTTTCGTAGCCATGAATAGCAGGCTTATCAAATGAATCATCGTCAATCTCGAGTTCGTGAGGACTGACAGCCAGTACCAAGCTATTGTGGTCGACGCCGTAATCCCGAACAGGGGCGTTAGTGTCCTTTAGATGCCGACCGTTGCAAGTGAGTCTAATCTTGCGGCTATCTCCCTCGGGTATCTCCATCCTGAGAGCCGCACTAACTTGTACATTTGAGACTACAATTCTGCCATCTCTAATAGAGTGTTCGGGAAAGTGTACGGGGTACGTGACTCCTTTGCCCCTAAGACGAATGACATCGCCTTCTCGGGGTAGTTCCAAACCGGGGTTAAGAGAACCTATCATTCCTACCAGCCCTTCTCGGACCATCTGAGGGTCTTCCTCACTGTATCGTGTTAGCATTAAAGTTAAGTAGTTTCATATAAATTTCTTTGGCGTACTGTCTCAGAATGTGACGATCTAGATTGCCCTGTTGATGGAATGTCTTATTACAGTTTGGAATAGGACAGGCGTGAGTTGGAGGGTAATGACTAAGTTGGTGCTGCCTAGGTTATAATTAGGAAATATTTATCATTATTGGAAGAAATAACAAACCGTAAGTTATCCGCGCTAGTAAAGGTCTAGAAATGTTAGAGGTTGCTTATAAGGAAAGAGGGCTGATATGTACCTTATAGCACTGATTGCATTGATGGGTTAAGGCGTCTTCTTGCTCCTTTCTAGTGATGGGGTTGTCATAGGCGAATTCCTCTGTCAGACTGCCAGGGTGGGATGATGAAGTGCGTGCAGCGGTCTCCAATTCTCGTATTCTCTCTTGAACCTTATCCTCCTCCGCCACTAAATCTTGGTCAGAAGACTCAGGTAGCATAGGTTCAGCATCCACCCCATCTCTATCAGATTCCTCTCCTTCTTCTTCTTCTTCTTCTTGTTCTTCTACTCGCGCGTCGTCTTCAGTGTCTTCTCCATTTTGACCACTATCATCACCAGGAAGCTGAGGCAAAGCAAATAGAGCCAAATCTTCCTGGTGGCGACCTACGTGTCGCTGGTATTGCTTAAGATTAGGTAGTATTTCTTTGCACAAAGGGCATTCTGCTGTGTCGTCTTCAGGCTTCGGTTGCTGGCAGATACTGAGTAGACTACTGAGATGGGCTGAGTCCGAGGTCGCTGCGTGTACCATTGATAGGTGAGTCTTAATTTCCTCCGAGGAACTGAAAGCCTTTTTACACCCTAGATTGCAATTCCAAATCTTCCAATGGTGCTTTCGTGCGTGATCTGCCCATTGGTAACGTCGTGTAAAGTCTTGGTCTGGAGCTGGACAATCTAGTTCCACACAGACATACGGACTTAAGTCAGAAAAAATGTGTTTTCTGTAACAACTGATTAGTATCCTTGTCTATATAGACATGTGATATACGTACTTCCATAGGCGTCTCGATGATATCCGAATCATCATGAAGCAAAATGGGCATTCAAAAGGCCCATCCTCAGCTCCTTGAGGGAGGGCGGGGATTTTTCGTCGCTCTTGGTTGGGAGCAGATGTTGCATACGAGGTCTGAGATCGTCCAGCATCTGACTCCTGGTCATCCTCCAACTCCAATGAAATCGGTTCGTCCAAGTTGAGATTGTCTGGAAGCGAGGATGCCACAGTGCTCTGAGCACGATTCGTCTTATCCTTGTCATTTAGTCCACTCGCCAACTTCTGATGATGCAACTCTCGGTATTTGAAGTATTGCCGTCGGCGAGAGATTGCTCTTCCGAGCCTCTCGGTAACGGTGTTAGGGGCTGTGGTGAATCTGGCGCGAACATGCTTTACATCGAACGGCTCGAAATGCGAGGTGTCGATCAAAGAAGCTTTCTTGAGACGATCGCTGTGGGATGGATTGTGTATGGATACAGAGAGTCGAAATAGACAGTTGATGTTTTGAACAATACCGTCGAATATTTGCGATAGTTCTGACGATGCCGGTGGATCTATCTGGAAAGAGTTGTCATCGTCGGAATCATCACCATCCGCGATATCTGAAGGGGGTGAATCTTGGTCCCATGGCGTTATCTCTCCCATGAGTATATCCTTTGCTACTACTGTTAGGACAAAGTGGCTGAGTGAGTAGGCCGGTAACATACCGTCGTCAAGCGACTCTTGTAGGTCTTGCAAAAGTTGAATCACCTGATCCCGAATGTTTGATGCATCCCGAAGCCGATGATCAAGGGAACTTCTCCCTTTTCTATGGGCACCAATATTCCCACTCCAAACTTTGAACCTACTAAGCTCATTTTTGAGCCCCAACAAAGATACGTCGTCTGCATCATCAGCGTGAAGATTCTCATCTGATGCGGCACTTGCCCAGATATCGGGCGCATTACATAGACTGTTGAAGCCTCGTAGGCATGCCGAAACACGTTCTTCAATGGAGTCCATGTTTACAGGTCAGCATTGAGATGTTTGAGGTATTTGCGACTGTGCGAGTAGAACTCCAGGGTCTTGAGGATCTTGCTTCTGCTGACCAATTATCCTCGTTGATCATCATCACCTGCAGGTCAGCCGCAAACCCCCTCTTCTTTCCTCTTGCCTCCCTTGTTCAGCCGTAGAGCCTCAAAATTCTCACTTCTTCACTTGACACATCCTCCTAAACTCCTCAGGATGTCCGGCTTCGAGGTCGCCGGTATAGTCCTCGGCAGTATACCCATCGTGGTCTCGGCTTTGGAGTTTTACATGAAAGGAGTTGGCACACTCCAAAACTTCCGATCTTACAAACGAACCCTCAAAAGCCTCATATTGACCCTCAAGACTGAGCATGTCAATCTGCAGAACATTTGCGAGAAGCTTCTCGTTGGCATCGCACCACAAACACGTATCGAAGAGATGATACGTGATCCATTTGGAGGGCTCTGGAAAGAAGCAGAAATATTGAACAAGCTACGCCTGAGGCTCTGGACTTCTTTGCAGGTCTTCGATGAGAGGGCGCAAGACATGAGAGAAGCTATTGAGGAGATGATAGATAAACTCAACTGTGGGCCAAACAGCAAGGTAACTGAATAGCTGCCCTGACTAAGGGTTCGTTTTTGAGCAGTAAGCTAACATATATCAGAGTGAATCAGCCGAAAGCTCGACAATTAAGAAACAGTTCAAGCGAGCTACATTTATCCTGCAAAAGTCCAACCACGAAGAAATCTTGACACGAATTCGTGATGGTGTATCGGCTCTTCAAAGACTGGCCATCTTGAACACAGAGCTTGAGTCAGAACGAAAGTCTCGCTCGCAAGGCAGGCTAAACAAGCTTGTCAACGGGATGTTAAACGGCATCTACCACGCACTGCAATCAACTATGACTTGCAAATGTCCAGGTCTACATGACGTGGGCTTGAGACTAACACCCCCATCACTGACTGTCGTTCCTGAGGATGACGATGAGGATATTATCAAAGAACTACAGTTTCGTCTCGCTATTTCACACATGAAAACCCTCCCGACTTCCTTATCTAGGCAATGGAATGAGATCCTTCTCAAAAGTGGCGAGGAATCAAAGAAATCGACAGTATCAGTCACCTCGCAAACCACGATCTCTTCGAAAAAGAGCGTTGGATTTTCTGTTCCATCGTCTGTTAACAACACAGCAAAGCAGGGACAATTAACACAAACATCAGTTGTCCTCCAACCAGCAATGACAAATCTTACCCTGAGGACAATAAGAATGATGGTAGATACTGGACACTCACGACACATCGGTAGCCTCTGCGAAGCCATGCAGTGGATGGGAAAGAAGAAGCAAGGCGAGAAATGCGGACATATTCAAGACTGCCGCATACACAAACCCCACAAATACGACGTGTATACCCTTGAGTGCTTGGGCAGTAGCGATGAGTGGTGTCTGGTGCCTTTGAAGCAAGTTCTTCGGGATCCCTCTTTGCTTTATGGTGACAAATTGCGCTTGGCTTGGATGATTGCATGCAGCGTTTTGCAGATGCAAGGAACGCCTTGGATATCAAGTGTTCCCAGAAGTGAGGACATCTACATCGTTCAGAAAGGAGGAGTGCCTCAGTATCAACACGTGTTTGTGCTCAGGCATTTCCCCGAACAGGGCAAATCTATACCTCCAACACCGTCACCTACCAACCCATTCATGTTGTATCTCGGAATAGTTCTCATCGAGCTAATCCTTGGCCAGTCAATAGCAAGCCTTGGATCGGCTCTGGATCAGACACTGGAACCTGGTCTTCCCCAGCACGTACTCGACTACGAGGCTGCCAACAAATTCTTGGGCCGAGTGATGATGGCTGGAGGCTCCGGATATTACAATGCAGTCGAGCGATGCCTGAGATCAGACATGCATAGAGCAGACTCGGCCGATGGCCTTTGCGGTCTCCAAAGCGATGTAGTTGCTGGCATCATCACTCCACTTGAGCAGGACTTGAAAAGAATAGTGGTCTAGCAAAGTTTTTGCAAATGATACAAGCTTCAAAAGATAGGGTTGATGAGGGATAAGATTTTTGGCTATGCAGCTTGAAACCTTGATTTTCGGCCTGCGACCATAAGGTTATCATGCTTGAGAAGTGAAAAAGAAAAAAACAATAGCGTGTTCTTTGCAAAGGTTAAAAGCCTGCCCTTCCTCCCTTGGGACAATCAAGCTCAACAACAAAGATCACACGAATAAGCTTTCGCTTGAGGTATAAGCCCTGCCTATCATCCTGTCCGTCCTTTTTAACAACCCATTAGCAACATCCCCCACAAACCAAGCCAAAGATGACAACCACACACAACGGCCCCCGGCCTCTACCTATCATTCACCTCAACGCTTTCCCCGGAACAGGGAAGCTCGCGATAGCAAAAGAACTCGTCACCCATTTCCACACTGATTCCATCAAAGTCGTGCAGAATGAGTTTCTCTACAACCCTGCCGGTATTCTCTTTAGCCATGATACCCAGGGCTATCAAGACATTCGTCGCAACTGACGTCGAACTACCTTCCAGTTTCTCATCAACAGAGCAGCGACGTATGCATCTGCATACATCTTCACGGACTTCCAATCCTCCAATGACCTAGGCAGCGCGACCTGCGAAGAATACGCCGCTTGCGCCAAAGCTCGGGGTTGTGATTACATTCCGATCACTCTTCATCGTGACGAAGAACTCGGCCTCGAACGATTAAACATTTCCGATAGGACACCGCACGGAAAACTATCGAACACTGAGCAGGAAAGAGGGTCTAGACACAACGGCGAGCTGTACAAGATCGACGAATACGATGCTTCGCTTAGCTTGGATATTACCAACCTTTCTGTAAAGGAAGCAGCCACTAAGATCTTCGAGCATCTGGTTAGGGTCTCTCCTGTGTTGAGAGCGTCTCAGAACGTTGATGTTTCTGATTGGATGATTTTCTGAATGGGCGATAGCAAGATTAAAGACATTAGAGGCACGAAGGCACAGCAGAGATCGGCTCGGAGATAGAGATGTAGTGGCAGGAAAAGTCATGTTAGCTGCACAAACTACTTACAGGCTACCTAGGGCCAATTGAAACTACCGTCCGTGTCAGGTCGCTGCACGGCAAAGCAAACAGTCTGGGCAACATGAAACCGAACCGGTTCTTTTCTCATGCTTTTCTCACTTCTTTCAGCCAGAGGTTTAGACAAGAGCTCTTTCTTGGTGTCCTCTAACCATTGCTTGATCGAGGCATTTTGATCAATCCCAAGTCTGTAGGTTTTCCCGTTGTCAAGTCCACTTGTGCGCCGGGTCAACAGTCAAATGAAGAGTTTTGCCACCGCAGGCTACCAACAAAACAACATGCCTTCTGTGACATGATTCGTGAATTAGAGCTGTTTGTTGAGCCTCGCCCAGCACACAGATATCCATGCAAGTCTTGTTGGTCGCCCTACGCCTTACTCATTGGTGTAAAGCACGGCTGCCTTATGTCGTGCAACACTACGAAACCTGCAATGACGAGTAGTAATCTATAATTCAGTTCTGCCTTCGACGTCATCCTGTCCAGGATCCTCCGAGGTTCCAAGAAGACGGGTAATATGCATCATGCCTGGTCATACATACACCTTTCGTGTAAACAAAGTCACACTAGGTTCACGGTTTAATCTCTATAAGAGAGTGCGTAACATATGTATTGAAAGCCAGATAAATGCCAATGCATCTTATACCGATGATTTCATGCAGCCTTTGATCCATTTCATTGCTATCTGTACTAACATACGAATAGTGGAGGTTACGATTCCCCTGCGTCCTACATTTTGCTTATCAACAAGTTGGTTGTCATGGAACACCCAGATCGGTTTGGCAATAGCATCCATGGTTGCTTTCTTGATCTTTGACATGACTAAACATTCAATGATTCTCCATCCCTCGTTGAGAGGTAATGACGCTCAGTTTGACGATGAGTCAACATCGGTACAGTTCAAAAGATATCCTAGAGACGCCTGGCGATGCATAACGCGCACCCTGCAGACTATGATCTGTGCATCAGCTACGCGCGCGCTTCACGCTGAGTCGCATCGCCTTCAACCGTGCTTCATATCCACTACAGCGACGTTTGTTAACATCGTAGCAGAGCCTGTGAGCGTGTTTCATGCAAGATACCAAAATGACAGGGATCGCCGATATGTAGAGAGATAGGATGGCAAGGCTTAGTGTCGTTAGTGACTCGGTTGGGTTGGTTTAACAAACAATCATCAGGTACACCCAGCTCAGGTACAGGTTCTATAAGAATGAATAACTCATACGCGCTTTAACGGTGAGAGAGCCGAGGCAAATTGCAGCCAAGAGTTTATCTTCATGATATATCATAGTAAACAAACCTCTCTGGTTAATTCATGATACTTTCATAACAGCTACGGTCCAAAACTCATCAGGTTGATTGGTAGCACCGTATCAACGACCATCTTAATGTTCCAAGAGGTCCAAGAGCCAATGCCAAGAAGACCCTTTATGCAGGAGTTGCTGCTCAGCCATCCTGACGCGCAATCAACAACCTTTCGCCAAGCCCAATCTCTCGAATCACCTCGTTACGACCCCTGCACAGACAATTCCCGGTGTGGAGTTCCCAAGACCCTTAGCTGAAGGCTGTCAAAAAAAGCTGGATCCCGCAATCTCATTAAAAAAAAGGTCCTTTCACCTTGGCTTTTACGGTAAGTCAGTCGCTATTTGCAGGCTCGTAACTAAGTAGATGGAATGTGCCGTATAACCGACGTCGACATGCCGCTATGACTGACAAGTGAACCTAAAGAGTGAAGCTGTAGTAAGCATAGACACTTGAGAAATACGTCTATTTGTCCCCGCGTACAAGTTCCCGAATGCCAAGCCACGGTTAACTCGGCGTTGCTCACGGGGAATCCGTTATTACGCCAAGGTCAACAGCCAAGAAGGATACAGCTCATCAGAAGACTCTTTTTCACGTCTGCGCCCCCTGTGCCCAGCAAGCATGGGGATATATCTAGACAGCCCTCCTGTGCCGAACCTTTGCTGACTTGACACCAAACAAGCGTCTCTAATACCTCGTGCCACAATGTCTGCTCCATACGATCCCAACCAAGGGTAAGCAATATTTCTCTCGAGAATTAAGGATTAGCATAGAGTTGAGGCTAACATTATTCTAACAGCTACTACCAACAAGGTGGATATCCTCCTCAAGGCTATCCTCCTCCCGGTCAGGGCTACCCGCCCCCACAGCCTGTAAGTTGCCGCCAAAGGTGGTGATCCTTCAAGTCAGCCCGACTAACAAGAAAAAGATGCAGTACCAACAGGCACCACCACCACAAGAAGAGAAGAGCCACGGCTGCCTATACACATGGTAATCACCACAGGTTCAAATTATAATCAACAAAACTAACATAATTGTCAGTATGGCCACTCTCTGCTGCTGCTGGCTCTGCGGCGAGACGTGCGAGTGCTGTCTTGAGTGCTTCGACTGCTGCTGTTAATTGATCAACTCGGGGTTTTCTACAATCTTAGCGTTTGCATTTCTCAGCTCGGAAAAACACTTTTTTCTCTTTTGTAATTAGCTACTGGGAACTTGACAGAACAACTTCTTTTGTAATGGCTTTTGGTCAGCAACTCGACCTGTAGTCTAGCCACCAATACCACAAACTCAATTGTTGCAAACTAAAGATACACGTCCCTTGTTCTCCACGTGCATATACTTCCGATGAACTAGTTTGGTGGTCCTCCAACCCTACAGCTTCGACAGTTCGCATTGGTCAAGCATTGAAAGTACCTATGCTTGTAAGTCGGGGGCGTTCAAGGATGTGAAGGGGCTTACTCTTCGCTTTCTTTGTCCTTGAACCTCGTGCAGTCGCAATCCACGGGACATGTAGACGTAGGGTTGGCTGTTGAAGATGATGAGGTGAGTCCAGGCTCTCTACAAGGTCTGCACCCGGCGTTGGTGATGCATTGAAAGTATCTGAGCGTGTTAGTAAGGCCGTGAATCAGCCAGACCATGTTCTTCTTACTCATCGCTATTCTTGTCTTTTATCCTTGTGCAGTCACACTCGACCGGACAATCTCCCTTGCTCGCTGTCGTAGGTGTAGGGTTGCTGACAATAATTATCCTGACCAATCCCGTGGAAATGGTCTCCGTGTATGTGCCCGCAGGCATCGTTTTGTAGTCGGTCGAAGAGGTCATCAGTACCCCAGCCAAGTTCGTGATTACACCTTCATCAGAAGCATCTCTGGGTATGTTGACGATGTCTCTCAATACTTCTTCCTGGGCGTGCCTTTCATTTCGTGGCGGAAGAGCTCCGTGGACGGTAGTGAGTAAAATGAAGGCCGCAAGACCCCGTAGAGACATCATGTTGTAAATAAGATCTCAGAGACAGGGTAGGTACAGTTTCAGAGATTGGCCCTATCAAGACAACTCATGTGTCTTAGATATAGTCCAGCCAAAGACCTCAACGAGTCGACCCAGGCACCTGGCTCTGGGTTTATGTAGTCACCGTTCCCGGTCAGTTGATCTCACACAAACTGTGTCAACCATTCGTTCTTTTGAGTCTTCTTTACACACGACCCTGAGCAACAAATACTATATCACAGTGAATAGGGTTTGATCGCCGGATCTGGTAGGTTTGCTCGCGTCGCTGGGCAACGTCAAAGGCTGTATCACCGACCCAGGTGGACAACCATCCGCAAGAATCTTTTGACATCATTTTGTTTCCTTGCAATCAGTATTGTGCTAGCTGAAGGCACAAACTTCGACATGAGATGGACAATGTTATAGGATTGTACGGGTGGTTGTGTGCATGTACACCACGCTTGAGGCTTGCGACAGAGGCTGATTGAAGTAGTCCAGCAACGCCGCAAACTTGGGAGATGAAATAACGATTCCCATGTATTCTTTATACTTCAAAGGTCAGCTTCATCAATCACAAAGAGGACGATGAAACAAAGGATAAGTGACGTTCTCATGCGAGGAGTGTCAAGCATACCAAGGCAAACAAACACCAAGGCTGACCTGGGAGCAGGACGTGGTCTGCTTCCATCACATTCTCAAAATCTATGACATCTACCCGGAAGTCTTCAAGCACAGGGCCCTCCTATGACCAACATTCACTCATAACGCCCAAGCAACTCTTGTAAAACCCGCCGCGCGTTCCAGCAATCTCTGTACCACACCCTTACCATCTAGACCACACGAACACCAGCTCTGAATAACGCCAGCACTCTCTGGGAACCAGGAACAAGGCCCTCGTCCTGCCTCAACACACATACCACTCGCGATGACTACCAAAGTCAAACCCTAAATGCGATTGGGCCAAGAAACCGTTGTCGCGAATGTCTCGGCCATAAAATCATGTAAGACAACATAATTCACCGTCGGCAAGCCCAAGCGAAGTCCATGTCATGAAACCAGAACGCTTTGTATTCTATTAAAACAATTACCCAATGCACATGATCTATCCATTTTCTCATCCAAATTATTCCGCCTGGACAGTCGTTTTCGCTTCAGGCTTCTTTTGTCTCCTTCGCACAAAGTCCCACGCTCGCGACACGCCGCTATAGAACCGACTGTCCACGTCAACACCATATGCCTCGAGCACCGAGAGCACACCGTACAACTCGAGCCAGAACAGCACGCAAAAGTCGAAGATGTGGACGAACCACCAGAAATGCTGGCTGCCTAGTGGGCACGTGGAGTACTCATACTTCCACTCCCAGCTCTCCTTGTCGAACCACAGGCTCAGCAGGCCAGCGTTTCCGCCAAAGTCGCCCATCATGCTGCGCACCGTGATCTCGCGTCGTCCAGGCATTCCCTTGGTTCCAGGGATCTTTTGTTGCTGAGCGTCTGACCAGCTGGCGACCTGCCACTGACGTTGTGAGGGGTCTGTACCGTTTGTCTGGTTGATGTAGTGGTACGTGTCGCAACCAGCGTGGTCGTGACCGTTGAGCATCAAACCATCACGCCCATTGCCTCCGCCAGCAGCAGTCTCCTTGCCGCTCATCCCCCACATTCCCTCCAAGAAGCCCCGGCTGGCATCAGAGCTGAGCTGGTTCTGCTCCTTGAGGCCTCCGCCATCTGCTGCAGTATGGAACTCGAAGAAGGGCGAGTCAACGCAGATTCCCGCGGGTTTGTACATGGGAATATGCGTGAGGATCAGGGTGAAATGGCCCTTGTAACCCACAGCGCCTGCGGTACCAATGACGTCGTTGATGAAGCTATAGGTGGCATCCTGGAGTGGGATAGACTTGGCAGGCGTGTCGAGGTTCATGTCGTTCACAACGATAATGCGAATCTCGGGCATAACTCGCTTTGACTCTAGGTTGGTGCCAGAATACAAAGTAGCTCTCGTCTCGGGATCCGTGACAGGTAGCTCAAACCGAAGCTCGTAGTTGGCCTTTCCAAAGACTCGTTCGAAGCGCTCCAGACGTTCCTCGTTCAAATCTCCAGCGTAGCCAATGTCATGGTTCCCCGCCACATTCAGCATTCTCTTCTTCCACACCTTCTCTTCCTCGCTACCATCTAGCATTCCTGACAATACGTATTCGTTACTGGGTCTTCGTGCCAAGTCGTCCGAGAGCCTCTCAGTTCCCTTGAACACACGATTCCAGAACCGTCGGCCTCGCTTCTCGAATTCCTTGTTATCAATCCACTGGCTACCAACAAGGTCGCCAAGCACTGACACATGGGTAGGGTTGGACCACCAGTTGACTTGACGGTAGATGTGCGCCAGGTAAAAGTCGTTTCCCCACAGATCGAACCGTTTGCGCTGCGACTCAAGGAAGTAGGGCAGATCCTCCATGAAAATATCGACAATGTCGTGAATTATCCTTCGAATTCGTTCGCGGAAGCACCAATGACTCGTCTGAAACGTCGCATGCTTGTAGACAGACTTGATATGGGGAAACGTGCCCAGGTAGTTTGTAATAATCGAGGTATCGCCTTCGAGCTGCGGGTCACCAAGCGCAAGCAATCGGAAAGGAGCCAGCTTGGCATGGTCGTCAGCCGAAGGCGTCGAAGGCCAGTGAAACTTCTTTGTCAAGGCATATGCTTCCTGACTATCTTTCGACTCGACGGGGAACGCGCATCCCTGGATGACGGGGAAAAGGTATAAGTAGACGGTAAAAGCTACCGCCAGCGGCACCAGCAGGCGCAGGCCATGGCGGAGAAAAGCCACGACGTTCATGTAGCCGACCTCATGCGCAAGCCACGTTGGGAAGGGTTCAAAAAGGCCAACGGGACGTTGATGGGAGCGGCGCAAAGAGAAAAGTCGAGGAAAGGAGAATGAGGGTGCTGATGATACCCCTGGAATATTGATGCTAACGACACGTGAAGATAAAGTGGCTTAGTCATGCCACAACAGCACCCCTTTTTCAGGGAGGCTAAAATAGATTCGTTAAAACGGACCATATAGAAGAAATAACAAGACAGCAATATTATGTTTTCATTGTCTTTACAATTTCATTGATAGACATAAAGATCGCTGGTGCCAGGTAGGTTCGTGTAGAAGGATGCCAAGATTCCTTTTCGTTCCTATGCTACCTTGTCCAACGATCTGCGCCGCAACCTTGTCCATCATGTCTAATGTTCAATTGGGTATCTACTTTGCTGATTCTTCTTGGTTCCACCCATATCTCTATGAACATTCCTCGCAAATGCTTTGCGACGGGTTCTCTCATGATTGCTCTGTGATGTGGCTCGTCTGATGTTGACTTAACCAACACCACCTCCAAACCTTAAATCAGCATCACACATGGGACCAATATTGAACACAAAGGATTCGTGCTGTCCAGGTGTAGTGTCGAACAGCCATTCGAATGCTGGTCTCCTCTCGAGGTAGCTCATTCCTGCTCATAGAGCTCCTCATCCTCCCTCGGCCACTCCACCTCAAACTCCGGATCATCGTCCTCATCATCCACCACCGCAAACGCAACCAAGCTGTTATTCTTCAATCCCAACTTCGTCGGTGTGCTTTCCCCATTCTTCGTCTTGAGCCTGACCCATCCCCCTGAGGGGTCGTTCGGAATCTTCAACGCGCCAAAAGCAAGTGTCGAGTCTGCGTCAACAACCGTAGTCTTTGGGGGCGCGAGTGACGTGGTAAGTCCGCGGGGGTATCGCTCGCTCAGAACGCTGAGAAGCTCGGCGGTGACGTTGGAGAAGGGGGCGAGGGCGTCGATGAAGAGATAGATGGTATGGATGCCGTGCTTGAAGCGCACCGAGATGTGTGCGTCATCGACGTCAGTCTGAGGTCGTGTCAGCGTCTAATCAGTAGAATTTCCACGATCGGAATCCTACCATTTTGTCGATCTTGAAGATGAGGATTTGCAAAAAGACGTCAGGGTTCTTACGAAGATGTCGCCCCTGGCTCTTTGTTCAATTCATGAGGGGCATGACGGGGACGCATTTCGGTGGGGCCGGTCGCGGCAAAGTTTGGCGCGACATCACGTGAGACCGCGTAGAGTGCTCGGGAGAGATGCAGAGTTGACACCTGAGCCGTGATGCAGCCTAATCAGTTTGTATGGGATATCCTGGTTCATTCACTGGTGAGATGACGGGATTTGAGCTATCGGATAAGAATCACATTGTTGATACGTCACCTTAATTCAGGGATGTGTGGCAGTGACACTTGGTTCTCAGGGACAGCCGGCTTCGGACAGGAGCGAGATAGAGACGGGGCTTCTAGAAGGTCTTTTGCTATCTTGGATCATCTAGTTTACAGCTACACCATACAAGCTGTTGATAAAGCAATTGAGTTTACTGCTCTTGAAAGGTCTAAAATTGTGAATATTATGAGCCGTGCGTCAATACTGTACCAATCTAAGAACGCACTGTCCCAATCATCGCATGAGCCTCCAGTTCGCAGCATCAGTCTCAATTCACATTACCTTATTCTAATACATCCATCTCTATAAACAACGATATCGGGCCTAGCCAACTGTCAGCATTTATTACCAAGCTCAGCCCCTCTTGCACTTTACCGATACCAAGCGGCTTTGACTAGCACCACAGGCACCAGACCAGCAGAAAAAAAGCAACACCGCCGGGATTGTAAACTCCGGCCGGTCTCTCGTTCTCCGCAATCACCGCCGAGGGGGGAAAGGATCCACCTAATAACCAGCCGCAGAGCCTCGCGACAATCTCGGCCTTCTGCTGGAAGGTGAAAAGAGAGACAATCATACACAATCACCAACCATGGCAGCTACGGCACCCGCCCCGTCTTCTCCTCCGTCATCTCGGCCCGGCCTGGTCACCAGCACTGCCGCCGGCGCCCCGTCAGCCTTCCCCCAAGATGTCCACCCACGCCTGTCTGTCGCGACGCCCACGCGTCTGATGCTGGGAACCCTATCGTCCGCACTCGTGGGCTTCTCCCTCGGTGCGACGCAGGGTGGTCAGATGGCGCAGCTGCGGTTCCGGGCCGAGCACGCTCACAAGATGCCCGACACAACGACAGGGTGGTACTTTTACCACAAGAGCAAGAACTACCATGCCATGCAGGGCGGCATCCGTGAGGGCTTTCGCATGGGTTTCAAGACGGGGTTCTGGAGCTTGATGGCCCTGTCGCTCGAGAGCACGGTCGATCGGTATCGCGGGGCCAGCGACATGTTTTCCACCACGATAGCTACGCTTACAGTCGCTGGCGCGTTTTCCCTCTGGCGTAAGTGGTCAATTTCTTTACTGTCTTTACTTTCTGAGCCTCGGCTGCATGCGCATTGACAATTGGGAAACTGAATTCCCAAAACCCCATATGGGGAATTATGGCACTTGCGCATAGCATGGCATAGCATACATGCGATGGAAGCCGACGGGTAGATACTGCAAGCATTCAATGTGGAACCGTTTAGCTAACAAGCGCCGATGTTCGGCGTTGGCATTCTAGATCGCTTGTCACTCACAACGGCCGCCCGGACCGCGCGATACGGGCTCATGTTTGGCCTCGCGTATGGTGGGATCCAAGATGTCGTTGGCTTAGCCCGAGGCAGACCGATCGGTTATGTCGAGTTTCTAAGACGTCGTGGTGCAAGGACGGAGCAAGATGACGCCCATCCAGCATTGTAAGGTGAACATTGGGATAGTAAATTTATGTACAGTACTGTAGCAATACGAAATGGTCGGTTTAACGGATCATGATTGTCAGTAGGGCAATTGACTAGAACAGGGGCAAAGAAGCCGGTCCAAGATCAATCAGAGATAAAAAAAAATAGTGTCGTTATCGGGGCAGGCCGAGTACGGTCTTCTAGGTTGACGCCTCTCCCGCAAACCAGACAGGGCCAGCGGCTTTGCTCGGTCTTTTATGGAGCATCATCGATAAGCAGACACTGCGTGACCTTCCTGCAGAAAGCTTCTAGCGAGATCGAACTTTTTTTTTCTCTCTCTGTCGCGTCTGTTGAATAAGGCTAGGCTGGCCCAGGCCATGCAGAGAGAAGAGATACGGTAGCAGAGCCCCATTCGTCATCTCGGCATATCACCTTATCTAAGGTACCGATTGCAACGACACGACACGACGCAACGCATCACTCCTTGCTTGGTTTGTTTGTGATCATCAATTAGTGGCTTGGAACAAAGACCAAACTCACAGATCATCGTCATCATTTCAAGTCACAAGACTGTCTCGGTCTCAGCACAGGGCAAGCCTTGCCAATCCAATCTCTCAAAAGAGTTAAAATGATGCATCGCCATCTCTCCTACAGTAGGCCAGGTTTCCCCACAATGTCCTGTGCTGCAATAGCGTCCTCGTTGTCACCAATTACATAACACGTATTTACTGGGATCGCGGCCTGTTGCGGCATCACTCAAGACATTGGAAAAGCTTCCCCAGCTTCTAATCTCTGGCCGAGACTTCCAGGCCAATCACGATGCGTCAATCCACAATCGATGCCTTCATCTCCATCTTTGCACGGCTACATTCGGCCTCTGTCTCTAGATGCAAAGCTAGCCTCGAAAATGGCCACGTGACGGCTGATAAGCTCCGTTTACTGCAATGCCATCGTCAATGCTTTGGCTCCGTCCCGGTAATCTGGGGCTTTTTTTCGCCTCGCTTGCAAAAAACATTGCCCTTAGTCACGTACGGGCCGGGCTCGGCCTTTGCGGAGAAGAGACACAGACCAGGGGTTTTAGGTAAATGTAGTGTAAACATGACTAGCTCAGCTGCTCTGGTCCATGCTAAGCTGGATATCAATGGCAAAATTGCTTGGAATGGGGAAAACCAACAGGGAGATGGCTAGATATGGCTCGAGATAGCGCCACCTCCCTCACACGCCCCCAGGCACAAGGCACTGGCACTGACACCGCATTGAACCGACAGTGCCAGCCAAAGTCAAAGATATAATAAGCTCTCTGCCACCCTTTCGTTTACCTTTCTTCAACCCAGATAGAACTAACTTATCTTGCATCATCGCACCGACGATACCTGTGCCTCCCGTAAACAAACAACCACCAACCACACACAACACTCTCACACTCGCTGGGTCCCTCCATACCGATCCAGCCTCCCCATCCAAACCACACTTAGGACAACTTCCAAAACACCACACATCTCAATATAATGAGCTCGGCCCTTCGGCGAGGGACTGCCCAGCCCCTTCGCTGGGCGAGTGCATCCTCCTCCAACGCCACCATCATCAACACTCTCCGACCATGCCTCGCCATCACCAAGACCAACATGGCCACCCGCCGACACCTCCACTCCTCTGAGCGACGCACCAACACCATGGTCGACCAGCGACCTATTCCCGACCCTCTTCCTCCTGTCGCTCCCAGCAAGGCGCCTCTCTCCGTCCTGCCTTTGATCATGATCCTGCGATCTCTGGCCACCATGACCGTCTCCTCCTCGCCTATGCTTCTGCCTCCCTCCCTGCGTGTCATGGGTATCTTGGCCAACAGCACCAACCCCCTCCTCAACTCCGACAAGAACCCCGTTCTTCGATATTTCCTCAAGAAGACCTTTTACGCTCAGTTCTGCGCCGGCGAGAGGTCCCCCGAGATCAAGCAGACCATCGACGGACTCAAGAATATTGGCTTCACCGGTGTTATCCTGAACTACGCCAAGGAGGTTGTCCTCACCAAGGCCGAGGGTAAGGAGCTCACCAACGGCGCTATTGAAACCGACGAGTGCATTCAGAACGACATTCTTCCCTGGGCTCGAGGCACCCTCGAGACCGTCCGACTTGCCGAGCCCGGTGACTTTGTCGCCCTCAAGTTCACTGGTGCCGGCAGCATCGCTCTGTACCAGCTCAAGGACCGTCTTCCTCCCAGCCCTGTCATGTACAAGTCCATCGACTCCATCTGCCAGCTTGCCCACGAGCGTGGTGTCCGCCTCCTCTTCGACGCTGAGCAGGACATGCTCCAGGATGGTATCGATGACTGGACTCTCGAGTTCATGCGCAAGTACAACAAGGGTCTTGGTGAGGCTGTTATCTTTGGTACCTACCAGGCCTATAAGAAGAAGTGCCCCGAGGTCCTCTCCAACCACCTCCAGCTCGCTCAGGCCGAGAACTTCGCTCTTGGTGTCAAGCTTGTCCGCGGTGCTTACCTCAACTCTGACCCCCGCGAGCTCTTCCACGATACCAAGGAGGAGACCGACGCCTGCTTCGACTCCCTCTCTGCTAGCGTCCTCACCCGCGAGTGGAACGTCGACGTCAAGGGTGCCGGCAAATACCCCGCTTCCAGCCTTGTCGTCGCTTCTCACAACGCCGAGTCCGTCCGCCGAAGCCGTGCCATCATGGAGGCCGGACGCGCCAAGTCGGACATTGCTTTTGCTCAGCTTCAGGGCATGGCTGACGAGGTCAGCTGCGAGCTTGTCGAGGCTAGCCAGTCGGACAAGACCAAGGTCCTGCCCGCCTACAAGTACCTCGTCTGGGGAACCACTGGCGAGTGCATGAAGTACCTCCTCCGACGTGCTCACGAGAACAAGGATGCTGTGCAGCGCACCAAGGGCAGCCGAGACGCTCTCTGGGCTGAGCTGGTCCGACGATGCAAGAGTGTCGTTGGCCTCGCCTAAAAAAGAAAAAAGGGAATGGAAGGAAAGAGAAAAGAGCTTTGATATCATGTCTTTATGTTTCTTTTGTTTTGCATCATGGGTAGCGATTAGGAGTCTGGGGCGTCAAGCATCTCAACATCAGAGATAGATCAAGCATAGATGAAGAAACGACTTACGTTTTAGTCCTTAACGAGAATCACTCCATTTTACTGTGAAGCTTTGGTATCGCATTTGTTTCAAACTCCACGTAGAGCCATTGCGCCTATGACAAGTGACTCCATCTCCTGCTTCTTGACCTTTTCATCCTGGATATCATCGAGCCACTTGAGTCCGTTCAACTTGTAGTACTTGCGCACCTTGGGTACGTCAGTGGTGGTCGCAATCTGGTCATCTGTGATGGACAAAGCCTCTCCTTCGACGTTGGCCTTGAGATGTTCCCAGATCTGGTCTTGGGTCAAGGGCTGAGCACCATCCTCTCCGGGAAAGGTGACCTTTACAACAATGAGGTCCTTGGTTGATGGAGAGATGCCATAACGGCGGTAGGCGTCGGCAATCTGGACATGACGGGTCAGTCCTGACAAAGACATCTTAAGCAAGGGTCACATTACGTTATTGGAAGAGCTCATGGAACAAACAATCTCGGAGTGAACGTTGGGAGTCCTGAGTGCGCCATTCACAGCCGTCGACGTAGCCTTAAAGACGGCGGATAATAACTGAAGCCGGGAAACAACCTGATCAAAGACTTGGTATCAATGAATTATCCTCAGGCATAAGTCGCGCTCTCCGACTGCTATTCGGACCGGAACTCACCACGGAGGCATCGATAAAGGCGTACTCGAACTGGGAGTTCCGAGCCAGAAGCTGCTGGTGCAAAAAGGCCGCATTCTGTACGTCACGGAATAGGGCAACGTAGACCTTGTGCGAGTCTGGCAAATGTTCGAGAGTCACAGTTTCGAGGGACATGTTGTGAGTGAGGCTCGACTTGAGCCGAGCAGCCGATTTGTTACTTGGCAGTTGAGTCTTGGCAGGAGAGCGAGACAAAAGTTCGGTAGAATCTGGTGACTTGGCAACTTTATCTTGCTGTAGCGCGCAACGTTGTTTGTCGTCTCGTCTCTGGTTATTGCTGAAGTTTGGCAGAATCAATCTTGGGTTTAGTTTGGTGTGGAGGGGTAAGATCTAAGGACGGTGCGGCGGGGCACGTCACTACCGGGATCATCACATGTCTGGTACTGTGTTCATACTGTATCTTTGACATCTCACGCAGAATAGAGTAGGCGGCTACTAGGTACACTCAAATCCAAGACTCGCATCTTACAACACGTCACAAAACTCGGCTTCCCCTCTTCCAAATACATGTGTTGAGGATATTTGTCAAGTTTTGCTCTTGGCTAAACTTGGATACTACGTCACCCAGCCAGACAAGGAGCCAGCCTGGTTGACACCATATCCCTTCAATACTCTCCGTCGCTTGATCCTTACCATCATTAGATACTCCGCCGGTTGACCTTTAATATCGCCGATCCTAGGCCGGCGCCAAAGCAAGACAAGGTTGACAGATGCCGTAGCGGGAACGGGATAATCAACTGGCAATCAGCAAGGCACCAGACCCCGACACGATCAGTAGGGCTGGCTCGGACGCAGAATGACATGTACATGGATCATCTTGGGTATAGTAGGGTTGCAGTTCCATCAATGGTTTCATTGACACTAGGTTGCATGGGAATACGATACGATGCTCTAGTTTCCAGAGAAGGCCAAGGCTCCGCTATCCAGCTCGTTTCCCTCCAGACTCCTCATAACGAATCATCATCAAAGTTCTCATTTCTTACGTCAAATTCAACGGAGTTTCCGAAGTAGTCTCCTCCAGCCACAGAATCATCGTGGTTCAACAAGCCCATGTTGTGGCTTGCCCAGTAAAGGACCTGGACCTGGACCTTACGAGGCGATCCCCCTTGCAGCGCCTCCCAGCTCGCTCGCCTTGCGCGGCCTGTTGAAACTCTGTAATGCTCTACGGAGAATTCACAAACACACATCGTGGCTGCTTCCTTCGCTACCGGTATTCTTCTAGAAGGCATCTCCGTTTCTCAACAGTTGTTCTCAATACCGGATGAGAAATCTTCCATGTTTGAGATCTGTGCTGTTGAACACTTCTTCGGACGAGTTGCGGACTTTCCGCTCAAGAGAAGCTGTTGATGGGAACCGCCCACTCCGGCCAAGACTCTCGACGATGGCGTGTCTATTTTAACTCACAGTAAACTACTAGTTGGCTCTTAGCCTAAAGATGGATGGATCGTTACAACTTACAGAACAGATATCCATCAGATCTCTTTACTTATAAGACCAAACACTCATCAGCCTCACATCATCCCTGTCTCTATCATTCAGCATAATTTACGTACATACGCAATTGTCTTTATTGGTTTCTTCATTTTACACGGCAAATTGTCATAGACAGCCACATCTTGAGTCTAGACCATCACAATCACAAATCACAAGCCCAGCATCACTCCCTCCATCATCACTTGCATCGCAGCCTGGGGTTCGTCGAGGCCAATCTGCGCCTCCACCCAGTCCCCGACCCCAGAAGGCCGCTAATGCATAGCGCATTCCCCGCCGAGCCCATCCCTTGTACAGTGCCGGCAGTGCACCAGCCAGTAGCAGCCAGGACGACCCAGTCCAGTATGATGGAGGCCATATCCCAGCGCAACCTCAATTCCTCCATCGCCAACTTTTCCACTCCTACGTCGTTGTCGTTGACGTCGCAGCCAGGTCCCTTATACTGGCCGTTTGACGCGCGATCCTATCCCGCCCTCGCATGGGCTCCCGAGACCTTCGCCTACACTTGCAATCCACCTCTTGCCGCTTTTCAAGCGCCTGCGACATCTACCAAACCCTCAGGGCGGCGTCCGCGCCAGCCTGCCGCGATATCTCGTTGCGCGGCCAGGAATCGGGCTACTACCTCGTCTCCCACTAGCGCCAGTAACAAGAGCGCTTCGTCTTCAGCTACATCGTCAGCGAGATCTTCACCAGCTTCCTCAAGGGGCATTTCCCCACCCAAGTTCAAGATGCCGGCACGATCCTCAAAACGACCAGCAAGCAATGGCGAGGATGAGGGTCCCATCCAGGCTCCGGGCAAGGTCAAGCTGCCCCGACTAGAGCGCGGCCCAGATGACTTCTCCAGTGTTGTCAAGAACCGGTTACAGTCTTATACACGCACAGGTCAAGCTTGCGACAGATGCAAGGTATGTCATGAGCCCTCAGACACTCTCACAAGCAGACGCTAACAATGCTGATTTCGCAGGTTCGCAAGATTCGATGCGACGCTCTCCCCGAAGGATGCTCCCACTGCACCAACCAAAATCTCGAATGTTATGTCACAGATCGCGTGACAGGGCGCACAGAACGAAGAGGATACATGCAGGAGTTGGAGAGGGAAAAGACTGACATGCTTTCCCATATCCGCAATCTCGAGAAACTTCTGGGCGACAATGGTGTCGAAGTCAAGCCTTGGGAATGGTCGCCGTATGCGCAGTACCCCCCAGGTATCAACTTTGACGATATGGGCAACCCGATTCCTGACCCAAATACTGGCGACACATGGTCTCAAGTCGGGAGTGCGTGGGTCAAGAACTCTTCATCCAAGCCCAGCAACACTCCCAGCTTTCCCCGCAGCTTGCTAGAATCCCGACCTCATGAGAGTCATCTTGGAGTTAGTGCCGACAACTCTCCTCTGAGTTCCATCAAGGGAACGCAATTATCCATCCTGGGAATGACAGTCGACCTTGCATCCTTCCAGGCCCCGGATATGGATGAGCCTCCGGTCGACGCCAAGATGTCAACGCCCTTGTACAACAAGTCGCCACAGGCCCTCCTCCAGTCCATCATGCGTGTCAACCCTCCTGTGCAGGTTGAGATGCCTTCCCGCCAAGATGCCTTCACTTACGCCGAATGGTACTTTCTCACGTTTTCCGCCTTTCTCCCAATTCTTCACAAGCCTTCTTTCATGCAATTGGTAAGTTTTCATTCTCGCTTATTGGTTTCATCTACTAACAGAATTACAGTTGACACGCATGTACGATGAACCTAATTTTGAGCCTTCGGTGGCGGAGCTTGTTATGGTGCACATGGTTTTCGCCATCATCAATTACCAGTACGGTACCCGGAATTGGCAGCAGGTCGATCAGCGCACTCAGATGAATGACCTGTCCAACAAGCATTACCATTTCGCGCTCAGCAAATTTTTCGAGCTTACATGTACCCGAGACTTGGCTTCAGTCCAGGCCATGGCAATGGTTGTCAAGCATACCAGAGCTTTCCCCAAGCCTGGCTGTGTTTCAATTATTGCCAACTTGGCGCTACAGCGCGCCCTTGAGTTGAACCTGCACCGAGAGTCAAGAAAACCAGGTGAGGGCACCAATCTTCAACATGAGCTGCGCAAAAGAGCCTTTTGGGTCATTTTGACGATCTACGTTGCTGTGGTTGGTCGTCGTGGGCGGCCGATGCCCATCACCGTTGAGGAATTTGACGTCGGCTTCCCCGAGCCTATCGCAGATGAGCTTCTCTCTGATGAAGGTGTTGACACGTCCCGCGACATTCCTTGCCCCTACTGGTCGGGTATTGTCAGCTTCAAAATTATTCCCATCTACATGGAGATGTACTCGAACATGTACAGTGTTCGACGAGATCCGCGTAGCTATGTCAACATCGTCAACGCGCTTGAAGCTCAGATCAAGAACTGGGAAGATGAACTTCCTGGCCATCTCAAGATGGATCATGCTGAGCAGACCGAGCAGACGCGTATGGCAGCGGTTTACGCCAAGACCTGGGCGCTCGAATTCCGCCTTTGTCTGCGCCATCCCTCAGTTGCCATGACCAGCGACAAGACGATGATGGCCAAGAACATGTCCATTTGTGAGGACGTCTCGCGCAAGATGCTTCAGTGTCAACTCGAGATTCAGAAGTGCAAATGTCTCGATACAACGTGGTATCAGACTTCCATGTACACAGCTGGTGTCTTTACCATGCTCGTTGCCGTGTGGGAGAGACGTTTCGAAACGACACCAGAGGCCATTGCCACTTTGCGGGAGGAGATGAATGGCTGGGTCGGCATCCTTGAGGAAGTTGGCACTTTGCTCGGTAAGTTCCAGTCCCTAGTGTATAAATCTGTCAGCCCTAACATTGTTCCAGGCTCAGGACTTAGTATCGGTGCTGAAATTGGAAGCATCATTGACCGTACCATTGCATGGATTGACCATGACATGCGCAACAAGGATGCCAAGAGCAGTCACCCTTCTATTACGCCAGAGATCAAACAAGAGCAGCCATCACAACCCCCGGCTTATCCTTCTTCCCAGGTCCAGTCTGCGGTTACCAGCGGAGGAGACCAGAATGAGGTACCGCCTTCGAAAGGTTACTTCCCAGACTCGGACATGAATGGCCAGACTCCTTATCCTACACTCACCTATAACGAACATCCGCAGAACAGCATGGCCCCTCCCGCTTACGACGCTGGAGCCATGTTTTACAACACATCAGCACAAGGCGCTGTTGCAGCTACGACATCGGCTCTTCCGTCCTCTGTGGCGCAAACAAATCCGATGCTCGCTTTCTCACAACCGGTTCAAGTACCTCAGCCCGACATGCTCTGGCAAGGCCGTGGCAATACTTGGCACGATTGGACTACAGCCATCGCTGATAACCAGGATCGGTTCAGCGCATCAACTCTTTTGACGCTCGGAGGCAGTACACGAGATGCCTCAGCCGGCGCAGGCGTCCCGGGCGTCACATCCAGCCCATCAGCAAACGATATCAACAGCATACAGCAAGGAGGCCAGTGGCCGCTGATAATATTTGACCAGGTGGCGCCAAACGGATCTTGATTTTGATGACATTTGATGGGAGGGGGCGTTTCCCTTGGAGCATATCTGTGGCGTTTTATCTGGTGCTACACCAGGGCTTTCAAATGGGAAGAATTACCGTGACATGGGATTCACAAGGTACTTATTTACTGACGAGATATGTAATGACTGGGTGGTTGAGTGGGTTAACATTTATAATGTCATGGGGAGACGTGGTTGAATGATGCTGAAACAAGCTTTTGCGGTATATAAACTATAGACAGTACATAACTCATGCATACCTGCATTATATCCTAAAAATTGGCATGCCATTTTGTTTTGTGCGTGAATTGTACGTGTCAGAGTTTGCTCGATTCTTGGTATTGATGTACTTTGGCTTCGAGGAGAAACCATTCACGAGGATAAAAAAAGGGCATACGCAATCCAGCCCAGAGTGGCTTTAGCTACCTTATTTATCGTGTTTATACTAGGTTATTTATTATATCCTTAGTGTCTGTCTCTTATACA
>JABEXW010000471.1:0-67915 GCA_013266185.1 Fusarium sarcochroum | reverse complement strand
ACTACGTATGGCTACACCCACTTAAGTCTGAATAACTATGATCAACCTCAACCATCTAGGCGTTCGCTTTCCACTCCAAAACAACTTTTCAATCTCGAGTCAAACACGGCGTACAGTGTCAAATTTGAATCTGGTCTCCTGTTCCCGCATTATAGATACGAGACTGCTGTGCTCCTACCAGCAGGGTCTTCTCTCCCAAACCCATTCATTTCATTCGTTCTCCATCCGGCAGAGAATGGCGCTTTACTAATGCACTCAGTCCTAGCTGTCAGCGGAGACCGCCTTGGATACAAACTGCCGGAGGCGAGCAAAGTAGATAGAACTACCAAATGCCACTATCTACATGCAATAAGGGATGTTCAAAGCGCTATCACTGGCGGCCAACTCGACGGAGGCCGCGATATTCTGCGCCTGTTATTGGCTATTTCGTTTTTGCCACAATGAGGTGAGTAGAAACCATCTGATGCAGTCAATTAGATAGGCTATGTCAGTCACGTTGGGTTGTCATGAGCGCTCCCAAGGACGTCTTATCGCTTCACCTCAAAGCCATCAAACAACTCTTTCTCCGTCTTCTTCGCCGAGGATACAGCCCCTCGCTTCAAATGGAAGACTTTGACAAGGCTTTGAGCTTCGTATACGAAGGATGCTCATACCTTGCCTGCTGCAACACTATTACGCCGATCTCTAAAGACCATAACCTAATATGCGAGATTATCACTATTTTAATCTTGATTTGACTTGTGTCATTAGCTGCTAGAGTTTCGCATATTCTAAGACATTGTCGAAAAGAAGGAGTTAAGTAAATTGAAGACGTTAAGGCACTATTCCAACGTAGGTTGGCAGTTCCCGCCTAGAATCACCAGTGAGGTGTTGAGAGGATTTCTCCGATCTCGTAGAGGATTTAGAGAAAGTAATAAGTACTAACCTTGAACAGTCCATATTCAAGGAGTTGTATATTAGCATTGATCCAACGATACAGGTAGGAATCTAGGTTCTAGATTGTACATCTTTTGACTTGCCAAGAAAGCGAGGGCCAAGACGCATGCAAACCATGGCCGTAGTTGACTACGGGGTTCCTCGGTTGACCCAAGAGATTAGCACGAAGTTACGATGGCCATTAGAGCTTTTTATGACAAGTCAAAATAATGGAAGATATTGTGATCTGCATTCAGCCTACACATGGTTAATTCACTCACCACTAATGTTTACTTCTATGCTGTGCGTATTTCTGTTGACTTATTTATTATTGTCGTTCACGCTTTCCTCTCATTTATTTTAGAGACGCAAATCATAGTTATATAGAGTGGTAAGCACTGAACTGGTTTTGATTCTGTCAACCAGCACATATTCAATAAACACCCCAAACTGCAATTGCATCATTACGAGCTTTATACCCGAACAGCAACACTACCTATTTCACCTGTCACTAGGATTTGATGACACCCAATACCCCGCCAGCGACCTGCATCCAATATTTGACAGACATGGCCTAGCTCAACATTTTCAGCTCCCCAGGTCTCCAATTGCTAACCCTTTAGGTTGGGCTAGCCAATACCCGTAGCAAGGTCGTCAGCTGCAAGAATGATACGATACGAGAAAGTTACGGATTAGGGTCCTGTAAGTCCACTCACCGAGCGTCAAAGCGTACAGCTCACAGCCATTAGGATGGCCCGTATGTGACATGCGTGGTGGCCTCAGCAAGCCACGAGCCCCTCTCAGCTATCTTCTAGTAGAAACTTGCAGAAGATTGCTGTAAAGAATTCCAGATGGAGAAAAAGAGGGTAATAGGATGGTCGTCAGACCCTCCTCGGAATCTCGGCTTTATAAGTATGCTTCTTACCACCAATGGGCTAGGTAGAACATGTTTAACTATATAATACTCTGCTGCATTCGAAAGAGATTTATATTCTAAATATTCTAACAGGGTTGACTTTTCATCATTCATACACATATCTTTGCCCTTGGGCTCCCATACGACAATGTCTGGAGACGAAATTGAGAAGCTTAAAAAGAAGATCGCTAAACTCGAGAAGGAAATTGCAGACATAGAACATGTCGCCCCTAAGTTTGAGTTTGTCTGCCGTATTCGGACCAATTTTCCACATACAGGAAATGAGAAATACTATGTCCTTGATAGAGACAATTGGGAGATAACGACTGGGTAAGAATCCTATCTACGGGCCAGAGTTCGAAAGCTAACTTCTTCTCGGAACCTTATCTGAAGGCGGCGACTACGCTAAATGGAATGTCTTCAGCCTGCCTCACAATCCGGATGGGCCAAAGATTATTGAAAATTACTCCACACGCCGAGCTTTGAGAAGCCATGGTACGTATGACGTATAAATCCAAGTAGGAAAGGCTGCCTGACTTGAGTATAGGATTTGGAGACTTGGTTAGAACACTGGACTTCAGAATCCCAGATAGCCATATGCTGTGGCAATTTAATGGCGGTGTGGGAGACAACTTGATGACCTTGTAAGTGTCATGTGGTTTTCATCTTTCTTCACCTCAAGCTCACCTCGTCTTAGTGTGAGATGTTTGGAAGATTGGGAATTGGCCCTCGAAGTGTGGCGACCTACGACCGAGCGAGTAGAAGGTGGCAGCAATTTACCCATCACAACAGAGAGATATAAGAGTGAGGGATCAATGGCAAGAGATTATTTTCGACGGTTTTGTATTGAGCGGTTAAGCGAATAAGCCGGAGACAGTCACTCCCTAGTAATTAGCCTATGATATTTGGATTGAGAGCAGGTGAGCCAGATAGTCTGTTGACTCGGTACGAATTGAATAAAGACACCTCGCAACTAACACAATTGCCTCATTGCGAATATTGAACTTGGATAGCATAGTAATGTATAGCAACCAATACATGTTACGGACACCAGGATATGACGGCACACTGATATGATAAGGAAAGGCAGCAGGACAAGGCGACTGTAGATGCATGCGCGGTGGTATGATTCGCTTCTGGTCTGTTTACTCTTTCCCAGATGGCGAACTCACAGTACCGTGGTCCCCTGCCAAGGTCTCTCCACCGTGAACCAAGATTATCACCGATAAGCCATTTTCCTCTCTGGGCGATTTGTGGAATGGTCATATTGCTAGTATATTAGGTTGGCGTGTAAACCTTGACCACTTAGTGGCACACAATCTCAACTGACAAATCAAGGACACTTCCCCCTGCTCGTCCCTGTCATTTTCTGGGCTGCAGAAGCGTGGAATGTCAATCTGTATCATATAGGAGAATAACATGATGGTAACTTATCAATCCTTTTCTCGAAGGCATTGACACCCGGACACGACAGCTATGTTACCAACCAAGCCTTTGTCGACTGCCATCTTTCGGCCGGCTTTCTTAGTCGAGAGCCTCATCTTAATTCAATATGCCAATACCTGGAACGAAGAACGATGTTTGTAAGGATCTTGATGCTCCCCACTCAAAGTCAGAACCTGGAGATCCTTGTGGAATGGATTGCCTCCACAATAACACGAGTGACTTTTGACGGATGAACCTACCAGCAGGGGTATTATCGTGGTACTTACGATTAAGAAATTTGAGATGGTCAAGGAGCTTCAGGAGCAGACACAAAGATGAAGAGCGTGTATCATGCTTTTAGTTATTGACTAACTAGTACCTTGCACAGCAGCTGTCACCCATTCATATATCGACCAATCTCTCGCCTCATTCCTCCATTCATTATTTTGCTTGAACGCGACATTCTCTAAAACACGATTACTACCCACGTTATCTCTTATGGTCTCTGCTGCACATCTTTCTGCCACAGGACGGTCGGGACTGGCAAGTATCTCTTCCTCGTTAAGTGTCGTTCGATCTACACTAATTAAAGTTCGACTCGAGGCAGTTTCCACCAAACTCGCATAAACGCTCCTAGAAACTAGGTACCGTAGCCCTTTCCCCAAGCCTCCTTCCTAAGTGCGTATCCGATTACCGGCCATCCAAGCTCACACGCTCGTCTATAGGTGCCACCAAATCCGATGACTTCACCAGTTTCGAGGAGACCTATTATATAAATGAAGTCTATTTCATGATGCGGTGGTAGTCTCTGTAAAGCCCAGTTCCTGGTTTCCTCAATGTCCTTGTCTGGGGCGCCTTGCGATGTCCACATCATCGTCTCTTGCACGCCGAGTAGCGAGCTAGCCATGTGTGTTGGTCCTCCTGTAGTATTCCGCGATGGTCTACAAGGAATGGATTCGGTGTGCTCCTTTGGCATCGACAGCCATGCCATTTCGTCTTCTAGCCTCAACGAGATGCGCACTGGTTTGCAACATGCACGAGGCATCAATAGCACATCCCACCAGAAGCAAGGCCAACTCCCTCGCAGAGTCCACCACACGACCCACGAAGCCTTCACCATGGGCAATCTCGGCGGCGCACGCGCTCTCTGCATGGAAGACCAGATCGGTAGTATCGCCGTGGGGAAGAAGGCCGACCTAGTTTTTTTTTTTTTTTTTTTGACGTTTAGCCCTGCCATGATTGCCGGTGCGCAGCAGGATCCCGTTATGGCGATTGTCCTTCACTCCAGCATCGGCGATGTGGAGGATGTGATTGTGTATGGGGTATTGCGCAAGCGCAACGGCAAGCTGCTATCGTTGGATGCGGTTACCGAATGGAAGGATCAGGCTGGGGAGTTTGTTCAGAGGAAGACGGAGGAGTCCGAGATCAGTTGGAATGTGGCGGCGTCAAAGGTTTTGGAGATGCAGAAGAGGTTTATGGATAAGCTGCCAAGGTATGACATGGCAGCGCTGCAGGACACGATGGTAGGTATGTTTGGCTATAAGATGGCTGCAGGAGATGAGGGCTAGGAGAACTGTTATATTATTTAGCTCAAATTGCTTGTAGGGCAGCAAAAGATTCAAGATACTATTATAAATCCAGATTGTACCAATCTTTTCTTTTACTAATCACCAGGTAGCCAGTTATTCTCAAACCATCTATCAACGTTAGAGATATCAGTCATTTCCACATGGGCGCAATGGGCGTTCTTGACAAAGTCGGGCTTAAGAAAAACAATTTTCGTTTACGCAGGGTCACACTCGTCTGCTTAGTACACACGAGAGATGGTTAAGAAACAGACAGGGTAGGTTGGTAAATCCTTAACAGTGGGGATTTCTGTAGCCGGCAGAGTGGTATCGTCATCCCATTTAACCTTAAGCTACTTTAAGATCCAGCTTGGCTGGATGGAACTCTAGGAGCTGAGATCTAGACAAGTCGAGTTCAAAACATCAGCATTGAATGCTTAGTCGAAGAGACAGCACAGTTCATTCTCACGTGTTAATACTCGGGCTGGAAAAATATATGATAAGGATCTTATAGAAATACTCATTTGTTATAACACTGTTAGTTCTTTTCTAAAGATTTTCTTCGTAAAAGTTTAAATAACCTCGAAAACAAGAGAGATATAGTAAATTCTAAGCCCTATAAAGTGCTCTCAATATATTTAGAAGGCCATACATATCAATCTTAGGTATTTACCATGAACATACTTCAGTTTCTAGATTAAATTATAATCACTTGTCTTACTACTCCCACAGCGCATATCTAAAGCATCCCAATTGAGAATGCGGACACCAAGGTACCCTCTTTCCTTTCTCGCCCACCATCCTGAGTAGTCGCTGCTTTAACCTGATCCGAGCCCAGGGTGAGCTGACAACACCCAACAACAGGTGGGGCCCCCATGTCGCGTCTCAGGTTTGTGATTTGATGAGCCAGGATAGAACGGCCCCAACAGCAAAGTAACCCCACGTGCATACACAAGCCGGCTTTTGCTGAGACCTCCGCCTGAGCCCCAGTACTTGTTTGCGTATGAGATATATTACATACCCCTGCTATCTTCTTTGTAACCGCATACCGGGAGCCTCACTGGTTATCTAGCTTTTAGGGCTTGCAGGAAGCCCACTTGGTATAATGTTGCTTGCTATACCTCGCTTCTACCCCTACTAGCTAGTAGAAACGCCCAAATACCCTCTTCTGACTGGTTTTATAATCCCTGCTAGGTATGGCATACATACACAAGGGTTCAGGGACCCAGGTATAGAGAAATCGCGTCAATTCATCGTGAGGTTGCTGCGTTGTTTGTCAATGGTGCAGGGCCTCATACCTTATTTGAGGCCCACAGCAGCAATCAAGTTGTTTGTCAATGTTGCAAATTAGCCACCGACCCCAATACATCATCGACCTCACACTCATGAAGTCTGGAGCCCCAAGCCATCCGTACACCTTCTTACTTTACTCAATCACGCTGACGTACCGGCTTGTGGTAAACTCGGGCTGTATATGAACAGCTCCATTGCCGGTTTGCACGGAACGCCGGAAATCATGTCAGCTAGACACTAGCTCTGCTTCTTTTGGCGATGATCTACCACGTTGGACTCGGCCCGTGGTGCCACATCAACAGTATCCACATCTCGGCTCGGTCCAAGATTGCGCAAGTGTCAAGGGTCGTGCCCGCTTATCCTTCCTCGACCCCGCGTTACCCGATAGCTCTTGCAACCAACAATTGACGATAATTGGCAGTGCTTCCACAACAATGGGTTAACCTCCATCTTTTGATACTGCAAGGTGTACACCGCATTATCGGCACTCGAATCTGAGCCGGTTCATGCATTAGTGGGGTTGACTAGGAGGGGGCGCAGAACCGGGTCTGCGGGTGAATGTCCTGATGTGGTGGTTCATGCGCTGATGCGGTTCATGTGCTGATTACCGGACGTATTCTGCTAGTCTCTGGTCATACTTATATGTGGTGCTTATATGTGCCCATGTCTGTGATGTGACCCACGATCCACGCTTTCTGGTGAGCCTTTTCTTGGAGTTGTACAGCTCTCTGGAATAAATCTGAGAAAATCTTTTGTATCTCAATCCTGTTTTATGCAATGCCTTCCCAAGTTTCACAATGGCGGGAGCCAATCGCCATTGTGAGTATGGCTTGTCGTCTCCCCGGCGGCATCGACAAACCATTGGACCTGTGGGATCATGTTCGAGCAGGACGTTCGTCGGCCACGGCGATACCAAAAGATCGGTTCAATGCCGAGAACTTTTTGTCCATGGACCCTAATCAGAAAGGAGCTCAAGCGTTCAGAGGTGCCCACTTCGTCAAGAGGGACATCAAGCAGTTCGATCACAAGTTCTTTGGTATAAGCAAAGACACGGCAACAGCCATGGATCCACAGCAGAAACAATTGCTCGAAGTTGTCTACGAATGCCTTGAATCAGCCAACATCTCCATGGAAAAGATCTCGAACTCCAAGATTGGCTGCTATTGTGCCATGTTTGTGAGCGACTACCACGACATGCTGATGCAGGACCCCGAATATCTACCGACCTTCATCGCCATTGGAACAACACGAACTATGCTTGCAAACCGCATCAGTCATGCGCTTGATCTTGGTGGTCCCAGGTATGCTACAACTGATTAATCTATCAAAAGTGGACCAACACGTGTAATTGATTAAGATGCTGACACATCACATGCAGTGTTACCATAGACACAGCCTGTTCTGGTGCCCTGGTCGCCCTGCATCTTGCCTGCCAAGCACTGCAAGCTGGAGAGTGTGACGGCGCTGTGATTGGTGCATCCAATCTCTTTCTGAGCCCGGATTATGCATTGTCTTTGACACGTCTTGGCGCTATAGCTGCAGACGGCCAATGTAAGACATTTGACGCCAGCGCCAATGGATATGGACGTGGCGAAGGAACCAACGCCGTCTATGTAAAACGACTGAGCGATGCGATTAGAGATGGGGATAACATTCGCGCCATCATCAGGGGCACCTCATCTAATAGGTACGTCTACTTCTCCTCCGAGTAAGGTCAGCACAGTTCAGGTTCACTAACAAGTTCAGTTCTGGTGCTACACCAGCAATTACGGAACCTTCCGGACGAGCTCAAGGAGATACCATCTTGCAGGCTTATGCCCAAGCTGGAATTACCGACTTTAGTGAGACGGGATACTTTGAGTGCCATGGAACAGGTACGCCCGTGGGCGACTGTATAGAGCTGGGAGCTGTAGGTTCAGTTTTTGCTGCCAGTCACAAATCCCAAGATCCACTCTGGGTTGGGTCTGTAAGTTTCATCTGCAATATTTCCTTTTCTTTGTTCCTGTGAGAGAAATGTACTAACAAGCGAACAGACAAAACCGAATGTGGGACACTCGGAGGCGGCTAGTGGTTTGAGCAGTCTCATCAAAGTAGTTTTGGCCTTGGAAAAGGGTGAAATTCCTCCCAATACCAATTACAAGACTCCCAACCCCAAAAGTAAAGTGTTTTCTAGTTCTTACACCTATCTTTGGATTCAGCTAACGATTATTGCCCAGTCGACTTCGAAGGATGGAGAGTTCGTGTTCCGACCAGCCCCCATCCCTGGCCTACCAAGTCCATTCGTCGAGCAAGCGTCAACTCCCTTGGTATCGGTGGATCTACTGCGCATGCTGTCGTCGAGTTCTACGAGCCGCCTAAGATCACTAACAGGTCCGCTAATGGGGGCAACGGCGTCAATGGCGTCAATGGGGTTGATGGCACCAATGGAACCAATGGAACCAATATAACCAATGGTGTCAATGGCCATCATGAGGCAGAGGAACAAGTCAACAAGCCGTCCTTCCTTCTGTTTACGTCTGGTGCTTCTCGCAGCTCTCGAGACACAAACACACTCAACCTCCTAGAGTTTCTGAAAACTCACGATGAATGCCATAGCTTGACGGGTCCCCTTGTCACAGCGTTGAATGCTCGAAGCCAGATCCATGCTCGGCCATGGAAGTCGTACGCTGTTGCCCAGTCAGTTGACGATCTCATCCAGCAGTTGGCGAACAACGCCCTGAAATCGAATCAGGCGCCTTCCAGTGGTGCCGCACCTCGAATCTTATTCACATTCACAGGTCAAGGAGCTATGTGGTCCCAGATGGGTAAGCGTCTCTTTGAGGCATTCCCTGTGGCGCGCAACACGTTGTACAGCCTTGAGCAGGTCGTTAAAGAACTTCAGTCATCGAAGAAGTCGACCTGGTCCTTGATAGGTGCGTCCAGAGACGATAATTTCAAGTTGTTGCTTGGTGGTTACTAACTTCTTTACAGACAAGCTAAGTGCTGAGCTCTCACAAGAGGAGATCAATTCCCCGACACTCGCGCATCCTCTCTCTATAGCGGTTCAAATCGCACTGGCCGATGTTCTTTCTAGTTGGGGTGTCCTTCCCGATGGTGTCGTTGGCCATTCAGGTGGAGAGACAGCCGCTGCGTACGCTTGTGGTGCTCTTACCGCCAGCGAAGCCATCACGGTCGCTTACTATCGAGGAATAGCCTGCGAGAACGCCCCAGCAGGTACCATGTTGGCCGTTAGAAGTGCACCAAAGGCCAAAGAGTTGCAGGATGCGCTGGAGCGAAACGATGTGCAAATTGCGTGCTTCAATGGCCCCCAGAATCTGACTCTCGCAGGCTCTGCTGAAGGAGTTCAGAATGTGGCCACCGAGCTTAGCAGTCATGGCATTGTATCCAGGGCCGTCGCTGTGACTCGACCCTACCATACTCGTGCCATGAAGAGTGTGTTGGATGACTATGTCGGTCAGCTCCAAGGTGTTCTGCACCCGAAGGCTGGACGGGTTCCGATGTACTCATCTGTTTCCGGTCTCGAGCTGAAGGGGACTGAGGTTGATGCCGACTACTGGGGATCAAATCTCGTGTCCCCGGTTCTTTATACTGAGGCAGTGACGTTGGCCATGACTCAAACAGACCGCAAGTTCGATTTGTGTGTCGAGCTTGGGCCTCATTCATTGCTTTCTCGTCCTACTTCTGAGATTGTCAAGTCTCTCACTGATTCGCCCCAACTCCCCTACTTTTCTACCATGCTTCGGAATGCAGACTCAAGCCAACAGCTGATGAGCCTCGCCGGAGACCTGGTTCTCAGTGGAAAGCAGTTGAATCTGGAACAAGTCAACAGAGCCAGCTCTGTGGCCGCGGGCAAGTCCGGACGTCTCCCCAACGACCTTCAAGACAATCTTCCCCCGTATGCCTGGGACTACTCCTCGACACCGTGGACCGAGCCACAAAACAGTTCGGAATGGCGTTTCCGTAAAGCACCGCGTCATGAGATTCTAGGATCACGTTGCCGAGGAGTGAATCCATCGGCTCCTACATGGAGGAACAGGGTATCGATAGAAGATGCGCCTTGGCTTGTCGATCATCAGGTATGGAAAGTAAACTCATATATACTGATACAAGGCTGACTCAAGACAGGTCAATGGCATTGTGACATTTTCCTTCACTACCGGCATAGCAATGGTGGTGGAGGCCATGATGCAAGTACAAGAAGAGACCAAGGAGATTGACTGGGCAAACCATTCATTCGAATTTGAAGATTTTGTCTTTTCAAATTCCATTATTCTTCCTGACGAAAAGCCAATCGAACTTTTTCTCACACTGATCCCGGAAAACGACAAGGCCAGATCCGACGAGACGTGGTATGACTTTACCATTTCTTCACTAAGAGGCGACGTTGATATCCGCCATTGTCATGGCAAAGCTGCAGTCCTGGAAAGTGAGTGATAGATGACGAAACGACTGGTGGTCTAAGCTGACAATTTCTAGCAGGCAAAGATGATGGGGCTCTTCTGCGCAGAACCTCATGGCACCATATGCCCCTCAATGTACCATTGAAGAGCTATTACAAGTCCCTCGAAAGAGTTGGCTATGGCTATGGCCCCAAATTCCAGCTTCTTTCTGAAGTTCGAGTTCGCCCAAGTCTCTCGGCTTGTTCTGCCAAAATCGACATATCGCCAGTTGCCCAATCTCCCGTTCGCGGCCAGCGGTATCTCTTGCATCCAGCAATGATGGATGCGGCTCTGCAAACACCTGCATTAGCTAATCGCTCTGGCTACTACCAAGAGATCGATACACTACTACTGCCATCCCGAATGAAGAGAATCTCAATCCGCATGCCCGCTGAGAACACTGACATCGCGTCTTGCACTACCCATACATCGCCCGTGGGCTTTAGCCGGATAGAAGGGACCGTTGAGTGTTATGATGCGTCATCGAAACCTTTCTTTGTCGTGGAAGGTCTGCAGATGGACAGAGCCACGGGTGATGACCAAACTACTCTTCCCTGGCTGAGGCTAACTTGGAGACCTGACATCGGCGACATCTCGAATAATGATCCCATGCTCAATTCCATCCAGATCAAGAGTCTTCCAGCAGAGAAGAAGCTTGTCAACCTCGAGAACTTGGTCAAGGAGCTAATACCACTCATTGTCGAGAATGGTATCGCGAAAGGCAAAGACTTGGCTCCCCACTTGGAAATGTACCATTCGTGGCTCCTTGACCAAGCTGATCTGCATAAAGAAAGGCTACTGGCGCGTCACCAGCTGGAGAATGGATCTGCGACGGCACAAGGTGCCATCTCAAACGTCGTCTCAAAGTCCGGAATTCCTGAGACAGTCGATGCATCCATCGTATCTCAACTAGCCATTAACATGGGAAGAATTTTCCGAGGAGAGGTAGAAGCACTAGCAGTTTGGCTAGAGAACGATTTGTTGTACAGGTTCTACGAAGAGAGCATCTTTACAACCAGCATGAACCAGAAGCTCCTTTCTGTTGCCGAGCTCCTGGCACACAAGAATCCCAACATGAAGATCTTGGAGATCGGAGCTGGAACTGGTGGTGCGACAACTGAGTTACTGCGCGGTTTCTCCAAGGCTGGAGGGCCAAATGCTTATCAATCCTTTACTTTTACGGACATCTCGGCTGGTTTCTTCGATAAGGCCAAGAAGAAGTTTGCCGAATGGGACCGGATCGAGTTCAAGACTCTCGACGTCGAAAAGGATATTGCTGAGCAAGGTTTTACTGAGAAGTACGACCTTGTGGTTGCAGCCAATGTAAGCCCCAGTTATACGTCACGGCAGGTGATGTCAATTATTGACCATTCTACGTTAGGTTCTGCACGCGACTGCCGACTTGAAGTTCGCAATGAAGAACATTCGATCCCTGTTACGTGACGATGGATACCTCTTAGTGGGTGAGCTATCAGAGGGTGAGTAAAATGCTGCGTTCGTGTAATTTGCAATATTAGCTAACATTTGAACTTGCAGACCTTACTTCAGCCAATTTTCTTTGGGTATGATCTAACATATCGCCATTTGGATTATGTGACTAATTCTTTTGTAGGGACCCTTGACTGGCTGGTGGCTACGCCCTCGATCACCTGGCCGGTCTGGACCTGGTCTTACCATGGACGAATGGCGTGAAGAGCTCGCTGAGGATTTTGACAGCGTTTCTGAGATCGAAGCCAAACACGACAAGAGCGACATTGATCAACTCTCAAGCACCATCGTGATGATGGCCAGAGCAAAGCCGGCTGACTATACTCTACCCGGGTCACTTTCCGAGAAGCAGGTGCATATCGCTGGAATTGGTGGCGATCTATCAACGCGGGACCACATTGAACGATACCTCGGCCAACGTGGTATTTCTGCGACATCCAGTAACCTTGAAGAGCTTTCTTCACAACAATGGTCTGGAGACTGGCTCATTCTTGTGGATGAAGCTGAAGGAAGCCTCCTTGCCTCTCTTCGACCAGAGCAGTTAGACGCATTGAAGTCATGCCTGACCAAACCTATCAAGTGCATCTGGGTTACTCGCAAGGTATATCTGGATCCGCAGAATACGACAGGAGGGCTTGTGACAGGTTTTGCACGAACCCTCCGAATGGAGAACAGTCAACTTGAGCTGTATACACTGGACTTGAGTAGCGAAGGCGATGTTATACCCAACATCATCTACCACGTCTTGGAACGGATCCATTACTCGCATGATGATCCAATCTCCAAATTGGACTACGAAGTGGCAGAAAAGGATGGGCAGCTCTGGACATGCAGACTTGTGAATGATGCTCCTCTAGAGAATGCCTTTGGTCCTGCTCGAAAGATGAAGGCTCCTGCGACGCAGGTAGTGCAGACACCACATCACTTGGTTGTGAGAGAGCCAGGAATCTTGGAGAGTCTGACCATGGCGCAAGATGACGAATACTTGGCCTTACCGGATGGGCATGTTCTTGTTGAGGTCAGAGCCGTCGGACTCGATGAACGAGTAAGTACAACTGATGTCCTCTATCGATGGCGAATCGTCGTCTCTAACCTTGAATCAGGACGGACGTATCGCCGAAGGGTCTCTTCCGGCGACAGAGTTTGGCCGCGAGTGTTCTGGCATCGTCGTGAGCTGCGCTGCTAATGTCACATCACTCAGCCCAGGAGATCGAGTTGCGATCATTGGCCAAGGTACTTTTACAACGCACTACCTGGCACCTTCAGATTGCTGCAGGAAGATACCTGACTGGCTTTCATTCGAGGTAAGAAGATCTCTGTCATTAGTATAACAAAGTGAGAGCGTTCGACTAACTGGGGTCTAGGATGCGGCGGCGATCCCTACGAGTTTTGTCACTTCGCTGTACGCGCTGACTACGGTTGCGAGAGTTTCGACAGGTCAGGTATGTGTACCATATTCGCCCGGAGAGTTGGCTGGGTATTAACATGACATTAGAAAATCCTCGTCGTCAACGCCATGTCAAGTCAAGGCATCGCTCTGATCAAAATCGCAACTGCGTTGAAGCTAGACGTCTACGCCACCATCAGTGACAAGGACAAGTCTGTTCTCACCAAGCATGGGATCTGTTCTTCCAAGATATCTATTATCCCGACAAGCGCCGGCCGTTCCAGCGTTTCCCGTGTCACTGATGGTAAAGCGTACAAGCTCGTACTGAACACTCGGTCTGGCCAATATGCAGAGTTTTCTCATTTGGTGGCGAATCGTGGAACATACATCGAGATCGGGTTAGGTGAAACTCATGGCGATGAGTTCTATCTTCGACCTAACAAGAACGTCATGTTTGCTTCCATTGATCTGACGGATGCATATCATGAGAGCAAGCAAGACCTAGGAAAGTAAGTGGTTGAAGCTTTTTGTATCTACTCTCCGGTAACTGACATTTGGGTTGTATTAGACTGCTGGATCAACTGATTGACATGGTTGAGAGGCGAGAAATCGATGTTGACATGTCGGTTTCGATGACTGGGCTTCACTCCCTGCAGTCAGCCTTTTCGACACTATTAGAAGGTAATCAGCAGAAGCAGGTCGTATCATTTACGAATGTCGATGATGAGCAATTGATCAAGGTATGTGCTCTCAATACTTGTCGTGGCAGAGTTGTATCTAACTATCATCTAGACACGACCGAAGACCTCTTGTTTCAATGAACGCAAGACATATATCATCACAGGCGGTCTTGGTGGCTTAGGACGCGCAATTGCTGTGTGGATGGCCAGCTATGGCGCTCGGAACCTCATTCTGGCCACCAGCTCGGTTTCGAGGGCCATGGAATCTGGTGATCTTTTACAACAACTATCATCATACGGCTGCAATGCCAGAGTTGAAGTTTGCGACGTGGGTGACTTTGCAGCTGTCGAACGCCTCGTTGCTACCATCGAGACTCCTGTCGGTGGAGTTATTCACTCAGCCTTGAGACTTCGCGTGAGTCTACTCCTAAACTTGATGATCCCTATGTGTGTGCCCATCTAACTCTTTTATCTAGGACCGATTCTTCGAGGATACCACCTTGGAAGACTTCGATGTGGTATTTGGTCCAAAGGTCAATGGCTCGCTGAATCTCCACAAGTGCCTTCTCAACCACGACCTTGACTTCTTTGTCATGCTCAGTTCAGGTTGCGGAGTCTTGGGTAATGAGGGTCAGTCGAATTACGCAGCAAGCAGCACTTTCCTCGACACCTTTGCTAGATACCGTCAAAGTCTTGGGCTTCCAGCTTCGTCTGTTGATCTCGGATTTGTGGAGGACGTCGGAAACATTAGCGAGCGTCCGGAGATCCAGGCTTCTCTGCTGTCCCGTGGGCTCAGGCCCATCACAGTGAGAGATGTTCTTCGGGTAGTCGAGGGGGCTATTGCAACGGGTTCGCCCAAAAATCGAAACATAGCCGCAGACTCTTCTTACGATGACTTTTCACAAAGTCAAATCGTCCTCAGCTTTGGCATGATTGACAAGGCTACAGCAGAATGGCAGTCTTGGGCCAAGGACGCAAAGTTTGGTTTATTGCGATCAAGGGCTGCTGACAATGCGGCAATCGATTCCGATTCTGATACCGGAGAGAGTGCAGTTCAGACAGCCGTCAAGGCCTTCCGAAACACTCTGGGACGGCTGGCTGATGTGTCTGAGGGCAAAGACGCGGCTTTGCAGCCCGTCGTTTGTTCTGCTCTTGTTGCCAAGCTAGCACAGGTACTGTCAATGAAGGTTGGCGAGATTCAACCTACGAGGTCAGCAGTCCAGTATGGCATGGATTCGCTCATTGCCATTGAGGTTAGATCCTGGGCCAGATACGCCTTCCAGATTGATCTACCCATCAATGATTTGACGAACCCTTATAGTATCCAGGATCTGGCAACTAGGGTTTGTCGAATGATTGTATGAGCCATTGGGAACTTTCCTCCTGGGGGTTAAAGTTCATTACAGGTGATGGGTTTTCTTTTTCTGTTTTTAATAGTTTGCATTCTCCTCTTTCAGATATAGCCTTATTGGAAGATCTGAGAGACATATCAACTGTATACACTCTTTACTCTGTGGTGGTCATTATTCCTTCCGATAATCTTATCAGTGCATTATTTATCTATCTCAAGGCTTTCTTTGTGCAAAAGTTCTTCGGGCGTGATATTTTTCAGTAGGGAGAGTAGGAGGGCGACCCTAAATTTCCCCATTTCAGGTTTACGTCCGAGTCCCTGACAGCTTACTTGCACCAAAGAAGCAATGTAACACCAGGAACATTTCATTCAGTCCCATTAAAGGGTCTAGTTCAGAGACTCTATATTTTTCTTGGCATCAACCCAATTCATCAAAAACTTCCTGGCAAAGAACCAGGAAACCATTGTGACCTAGGCGTGCCATGGATGTCACTGCATACAAGCCAACCCAATCCATCCTTAGAGACGGGATAGAGCTCCCCGTTCTGTGCCAAGTATCGCAAACCAGGTGCTGCTGGTTATTGATTTCATTTAGGGCCATCTTCGCAAGTGCCCTTTTCGGGAAGGCAATCTTGCATGTCGTGTTCAATGTGCATCTGGTCCAAGCGAAGGACCTACTTTATCGTGGGAAGAGAAGATTCGGATGCGGAGGTTGTCGACTTTAACGACGCGGATGAACTATGTACCGGCTTTTGTGCACAAAACGTTATTCTGGGTCGCAATTGTAAGCATAGGAGTTTTCATATGGAGGGCGCGCATGGTACTCACAGCGTCATGAAGGAATGGTATTGTGTGTTGCCAATCTCTCTCCGCACTTCAGCCAGAAACGTCTTGACTTCATCCGGAGTCCAGCCTAACGCTTGCGTAAAGACAGGCATTGACAATGGCTCAAGAATAAGCAGCCAGTTCTGTGTCATAAGATGGCCTATGCGCTGCAACTTTTTCCCAGGATAGCACGCATTTGTCGGCGCGCCATTTCTGGTCTCAATGATATGCTCAAAGCCTGTTTCCTGTAGCAACGGCTTGAAATTACGCGGGTAGTACAGCGTTGTACCAAAATTGTGCATTCCTTGCTCTAGCAGATCATTCCATTTGCGGAATGCGGTGCCGTTCAACGAATGATTTGGTGACTGTAGAATTGCGATCCATTCCGTAAATTCGACCCATCCGCCAGGTTTCAGGTTGTCGAAAGTTGATTGGATTAATTTCTTTTTGTCGTGAATATCGCCAATTTGTCGAACGTGAATGAAATCGTAGTTACCGCCGCCGGTGATGTCCCAATCATGCGTAACATCCATTGTCATGAAGCTGCAGTTGGATCTGGTATAAGGCGGCTGGACTGGTTCGATGTCCACACCTAGAACGGAACAGTAAGGATGTTTTTGGGCTATCAACGAACGCCACGATTGTTAGCTTCAAGGGGCACAGAAGGACATGCTAGGGGGAAAAATGACTTGCCAAATTCCTAAATACGACAAAATGACCAATGTCAGTAAAAAATTCAAATCATGACATTGGTTCAATGATGAAAAACTCACCAATGCCCATGTCCCAGGGCCAGTGCCGACATCAAGAACCCGCTTCGGCCTTGGTACGATAGGTGATAAGTGAAGCTGCCCTCTGAAGACATCGACGATGACGGTGTGCTGAATGACTGGGGCAATCTGTCAGCAAGCACGCAAGCTAGAGAGTAGCGAGCAATAGCGCGCCCGGGCCGCAATCCATACCATTTCTGTCTTGTTCTTGCTAAAACGAAAGCGCATTAGTACACAGGTAATTAAGCGCGCTATCGATATTGATGGGTGAGACGGGAACATACCTGGCTGTTTGGCACCAAGCCATAACCTGTGGATTGTTTGATCAATTCCCGGATACCAATGATTTGTCAGAGCCGAGGGGTAGACGTACGAACAGAGGACTTGGTGAACTTCTTGACGAAAGATTGGAAGAAACGTTTGGAGCGTGACCCACTGATCCGAGTGGTGGAACTCCTTTGCCAAGTCAGCATGAGCAAACAGATGAACGAACCAACCAATCAACCAATGTACCAGTTGGTCGGTGATGCAGTATAACGGGTAAATCTTACCGTTCCAAAGGCTTGTAACTCGTCATGTATTCATCTGAAGAATCAGAAGAGTCTTCTAGATCCTCCTTGGTCCGTAGACTGCTTGGCTGATAAACGACATGGTCTTCAACCGTAGGCTATTTCTCAACAGTCAGTTAAAGCAGCAACAGGTTGGCACATGGAATTCCCACATCATCAGGTCTGGCCCTTGCAGCCGCTGCCGGGGACAGTGTTTGCCGGTCCCATCCACCTGAACGTCGGCTCATGGGTGTGCCAGGGATGCCCCCACTGGCCCCGCTCTGGTTTTGGCTGTCGCTAGACACGCTAGAAGCATAGTTGGACGAGGAGGAGGCGGTGAGTGTCGACATCGATGTTTGCTGTCCAGGGGGCCTTGCCATGGCTGATGATTGTAGAATTAGGGGGTTCGTGGACCCGCCGCCACTTCTCATTGAACTTGAGTCGCGCCCATTGTCCGTTGCGTTAGACATCTGTTGTAACGCGGGCCGCGCCGAAGCCCAACCGTCTGTTCGTTGCTACCTACCTTAGTTTGTCCCTTTGACGTCGTCTCGAAGAGAGTGATTGAAAGATGGAGGAAATAAAGTACGAAAGGGGATCTAAAGATAAAAATAAAGATAGAATAAAAGAGAATAAGAAATGTCGGTAGTTGGTCAGGCCTTCGCTGATCGATTTGCTGCAGGAATTGTATTCGCGGTTCTGATGTCGTCGGGTCAAACTTATCGAGCCAATAGGTCGGAAAGTCATGGATGGGGTCATGTTGCTCTTGTATAATTTCCTTCCCTGCCGGTCGGTACTGAACCCATCCTTGTTGTTGTCTCGTTCTCTCAGTGATCAGCCGAGCCTAGCCCTGTTCAGTTAGTTCAGAACCCTCAACGCGTGTCCGCTGATAGCGGCTGAGGAGGACTCTCGCCTCGGGGTGGGTTAGGGGGTACCAAAAAGCTTGGGAATCCCTTACACCAAAATCCGCCGATCTCCCACCTATTCGATTCTCGTGTTTTTTTAGACACCCCTAGTCCCGCTAGCTCTGGCGCAGTTTAGAGTTTGTCACATTTGGTATTGATGCCTTAACAGCCACAAAGAGTAAAAAAAGACGCAGTAGTGTGATCAGTGATCAAAGCCCTGTTAGGCACCTTGAAAGTTGTTTTCTCAAATCAAATCGCGTAGTTAGTCACGTGATCAAAATCCGATTCTCCTGAAATCGATTTTGCTCTTACTGATGGAAAGGATACAATGCACCCTATAGCACTCTTTTCACCCCGTCTGTGGGATACTTCTGCTCATGCATTTGTTTCATTGTGTTCTTTGCAATTCCTTTTATTTCATCTCGTTTCTGGCTCAGTATAGCGCCAAGTATCGCTGGCACCAGCGTCCGTCCAACAAGCTCCTGTCTATTCGACGGCGGCGTGGCTGTCAGTTGTGTCACATCTAATCGAGCAGACTAAGAAATGCGCAGGGGGCGAGAACAAGGCCATCATGTACTGGCTATGGTCACTAGTTGGTGCGATGGGACAGCAGTAAAACGCTGCTGAAACCAGTAGCCAGGATTGATCATAAAGGTGGACTTCAACTATTCCACGACTCGGTATCTGCTGTAGCCTTTGCTGCCTTATCAACATGTTGACCAATTCTGTGAAAAGGAATGACGGCCTAGCTCTAAATGTGATCAAGTCCAACTCTCTACTGAATGCTGCTGTGGTCCTGAAATAAGGTATGAGGGCCTGCCTTCACCATCTGCAAACAACACCTTTTTTTAAAAGCCCAACTCTCATATCTCCCTAGCCCTTTCGATTGGTGTGCAAGTAGTAAGGTACAAAGAAAGCCTCTTTCTCAATACCAGCAGTCGGTTTTATATCGTCATCAATATAACCGGGAGCCACGCCCGACTCTTGTGCTTCCAAGGTAGGACGCCAGCAAGTTGTTCTCAACGCAATTACTCTTCCTAGCACCATCTAGACATCGTCTTTCCTCATGAATGAGACTGCTTGTTGAGCCCGGTATCCTTGAAAAGGTTGTCTTTCCAGGGGTTATCCGCATCTTTGATACCATCTACTAATGGTTCTCGGGCAGGCACTAATGTGGGTTGCTTAGTGTACGGATGAGAAGCAATGTATCGAGGCAGAAGGTCGCCGATATCTAGTGTGAATTCTTGGCGACGGAAGTAGGGTCAAGAATAACACAGGTGTAGGTAGATGGGCGGCATTTGCACTCGGCTCTGGTCTCAAAGTGTATTGGCCTCGACACTAAGCCGTAACCCCGAGCCGAAAAGTGGTTCTTAGTGGTTTAGGGTTAGGCACACGAAACTTGATCTGCCCGTCCCATGGCCAATTCGAGTCTTGCTTGAGGGTGACCTCTCCCTTAGCAAATGGGAACTTCAGTTCTGCTTTAGTATCGAGGTGCACGTTCATAAATACTTTTCCTCTCTCAGAGACTTTTGCATAATCCCAAAGATAACCACCCAGCTAGGCGGGAAGTCGTGTGGCATTGGGCGGGCTGCAAGTATCATGACAGCGATTGATGCACATGTCTCGGCATAGCATTCGCCTTTGTCAGTGCTTTGGGACAGAGAGTCGTCGCGTCCAAAACTTTCCATTGTTTGATAGACCCTACCCCACCAGTCAAATACATGCTCTTATCGACCATGCTATTCCAGAGGTAATAGACTTCTTCCTTCCACTCGGACGTGGCCGAAAGTTGTTTGTCTCCCGTTGCATCAATGCACATCGTGTCAGTGACAGCGGTCAACAGATACATAGCTCATACCGAGTGACCTTGTATACTATTCTGTTCCAAGGCGGGTAGGCGAACCTGACAACACCAGTGCAATACATGCATTGGGTACGTATCAGTCCCTGAAATAAAGGGTCTGGTCTCGTTTCTTTGATGACCAGAGTAACCGTGCAGATCATTCTCCGAGGGTCCAAAAGTACGATGAGTCAATGCAACGTAGTTTCAATGGGCTCCAGTAGAAGATTGTTCTTGTAGTAATGGCAGTGTGCAATCGCTCCTTCGATGAGATGACAAGCGTTATATCTGGTGCGGGATGTTGGTGTCCTCCAGCTGCGTAAAGAGTGTCATCTTAGCAACTGTGACCCTGCGCCGAAAGAGTATTGAGCCTGACACAAAGATGGTGTGATGATCATAGATTGTGAATGAGAAGTGTTCCAAGGGTTTGTTTGAAGATCCCCCAATTGGGCTGCAAAGTATCAACTCATCTCATCTGTGGCTCATTCTTTCGTGATGGAATGTGGACCATTGAGACGGAAAGCTCCCGTCCACCGGAAATAACTCCGGCACGCCATAGGGTAGGGACGACGAGGATCCCCACCACGTCAAGACAATTGTGGTTTTCATAAGAGTCTTGTCTGGCGAAAGAGCTATTCTGTCTTGTATTAGGCCCTTAAAATGATAATGGGATGTCAAGTATGAGTACGATCCAGGAATGGGATGCAATAGTTGCAAGCAAAGAGGTTCGAAATGAATGGGATGAAACGAAAGCTCATTTCACCATCTGGAGGAAATATATATACTTTGTTATTCACTTCATATCTGTTTTTTTCCGACAATGTGTAAAACTCTATGTGAAATGCTTCTGCTCATACTTCATGTGTAGAAATACTTAATTACGTGAGCTGACTTGATCCATCTGAAAGCGAGACAGATAAAGTGATCAGATCAAAATAACAATTTCTTGCTTTGTCAGTAAGAGTGGACCGTCTTGCACGGCGAAGCCACTGACTCTACTGGTTCGTGTTTTATTGGAGCGGTTAAAGCCTAGCTCAGGTGACTTGATTTTACCCCAGACCAAGGCCTAACTAAACCCTTTCTGTCGATGGCATGGCATGGCATCTTGGTGGGGCCTCGATCAGCCTCCAACCTCCTCATTCGACATTGTCTTGTGTTCACGACATCTAATTCCCCACGATCCATCCATTATCGCGCTTTTTGAGCCATTGAAGCCCTCTCCATATTACTAGCGATGGAAAAGTTCCAATGTTCCCAATGTCCGAGGAGCTTTAAGCGACCGGAACATTTGAAACGACACGAAAAGGGCCATGACACACTTAGGCGTTTCACGTGTGACACCTGCCACAAGAGCTTTACTCGAAGGTAGGCACGATATCAACGGTAGATGCTTCTAGTTATTGATAGTTCTGAAGCGATATCCTCTCTAAACATGTCGCCATTCATGACCATCCTACAAATACAACACTGCCATCTGCAAGACGCGACATTGGACGACGCAGAGCATGCCTGGAATGCGCTAGAGCACGAGAGAAGTGTTCCAGAAACACTCCTTGTCAGCGATGCTTGGGTAGATCGCTGATTTGCATCTATCCCGAATCTCAAGGCAAGCCACTAATAGGAATGTCTCCTTCTCAGGCGGACAACGCGTGTGATACTTCAAACACACCACTCATCCATCCAGACGAGAGCATCAATCTCGTGCACAACGAGCAATCTATGCCCTCAAATTTGCAACTGTCACTATCACCCGAACACATTTCAAACTCCCAAACAAGCCCTTTCCTCGAAAAGAGTGGTAGTGTTACACAACCACAAAGCTTCGAGTATGATCTGGCCGCTTGCGATATAGACTGGGACTTCCCCATGAACTGGCTGCCCTACAACAACCAAATTGAGACCAACTACTGCTCTATACTAGGACTCGGCACTAACCTCCCTTCAACGGCATCACTCGACCCGTCTCTTGCCCATGATCCAATAATAAACAAAGCAGAATCGGATTTGCCTGTGATTGATGCTGACCCACATCGCCTCCCTGCTGCCACATCGCTTTCTCCAGGGAGTACTTTGGCTGTTTCTCCTCAATTAAGTATGGGCTCCGATCGCACTACCCCGGGAGATTTATATGCAACGAGCTCAAACGGCGCACGGAGGCCTTGTACCGCCAAGTCAAAGCAGCTATTTCCTCCGCCGGATCTCCGAGGATACCAACAGTTATCCTTTATCTCGCAAGATTCTAGTCTCCGTACCCACAGTATCAGCTATCGCGCATTCCCAGACTTGGACCGTCTAATCGTCGATGGCATGGAAGGCTACCAAGAACCGGCACTAACAGAACCGATTTATAGCAAGATATATGATGCCTTCACACACACTTGTCTTGACTCAGACATCTTTCAGAATCACTATACCTCCGTCAGGTTTCCTTCTTTGATGATACTCGACTACTGCGCGAAACTCTTCTTTGAACACTTCAACCCTATCTTCCCACTCGTGCATCCTCAAGTGGCCGACTTGAATACAAATTGGGTTCTTACCTTGGCAATCTGTGCAGTTGGAAGCCAGTACTCAGCCACCAAGGAGATAGACGCATGTGTTCTACCTTTTCATGAGTTTCTCAGAAGAGTCTTGATCATTCAGTTGGAGAAATCAGAGCTGGGTATCCCTCTCGCACAAGCTCTTGTTCTGAGCCAAGTCGGCCTGCTGTATTACGGTGGAAAGGATCTTCAATATACTGCTTACCAACGAGCTGGGAACTTACATAATGTCATAAAGTTCTACCGTCGCCGTTCTGATACACAATTCGAAGTTTCCACACGAGATCGTCTTAACCAGACTCAGCTAGACCTTCAAGCTGAATGGATGATTTGGGTCGAAGGAGAGACTCTACGAAGACTCTGTTATTTCATTTGGGTAACTTTCTGCCACATCTTTTTCGTCACCTTTTCGATGACAGATCTAACAAACGTTGTTGATAGCTATTGGATCGCATGGGGTGTTACCTCTTTGATGATCACCATACCGGTACTTTCGATGTTGATGATATCGGTTTACCACACGACGGCCTTTGGGCTCAAACATCCGCCTCTGACTGGGCTACAACATATCGGCGAGTCGAAGGTATGATTTCCATCTATGACTCTACATGGATCAATTATTGACTTGACTCGTGAAGAAAATCCTTCGCTAGCACTTGCTGTCAATGAGCTTTTCCGCGAGAGGACCGCCAAAACCGACTTGGGAGAATTCTCCCGAGTGCTTCTTCTACACGCTGTATATCAGGAATATTCTACTGTCAGAAAGTACTGCAAGCGGCCATTATCAACGTGGATGCCACAGAATAACCCCGAACGTCACGGTGATGACTCGGATTTCCTCCGTCTTTCCGACTCTAATTGGCGGAACGCTGCTCTCGACTGCGTGGATACTCTTCACTGGGCAGCTAACGCAACAATTGCCTCCTTGTTGGGAGCAGAGCATCCTACAGTGCTACATCTACACTTCTCTCGAGTCGTGCTGTTAGTTCCGAGGAATGCGATAATAACGTTAGCTAGATACCTCAACTCTCCGGAACATCTAAGGAAGTCTGTCACTAGCCAGCAAAGAGCGTTGAAAGCTGAACGTGAAATCTCAGAATGGGCGCAACAAGATGGGGTAGGTATTCCAGGTTCAAGGCTATCATTGAGAAACTAATAGAAACCCAGTCAAAGGCTCGACTCGCAGCTTTACATTGCGGATGCTTTTTGTGGCACGTCCGGCGCTATGCAAAAATGACGTTTTATGAACCATCTTGTGTCTTCTGGGCTACCTTGACACTATGGGCTTACAGCGTGTACTCGTTCAAGGCAAGGAGATTACAAGGAGAAATGCGCAGCGGGAGTGTGACACGTCAAGCATCTCCAGATCATTTGAATGCAGCATTATTCGATGATGACAACCCGACGTTCATACGGCTGGATCGGCCGAACGACGATGAGATGGTGCAATTATTTGTCCGAACCGGAGTTCTCAAGGCTTATATCAGTGGCGTCGGTGATATATATGCATCCACAGCGCCGCCTAAAATTTTACAGGAAGGCAGGAGAATTCTTGAATCAGTGTCTTTGGCATGGGGAAGAAGCAGAGAGTATTTAGATCTTCTACAAGCTCTTGGGTGATTCCTCAATACAATAGCTTTCGCCAGGAAATACTTCTACTCCTAGGCTTTGCACTTAGTTCAAAGTCTCCTCAACTGAACTGACCTTCAAGAGTCTTGCGCTGGGTGCAGAAGGGAGCGTGACTAGAAGGTGACCAGACATGTCCCAATCATAGAACCGGGAAAGTCGGTTGGGAAAGATGCATTCAATCTTTGCGTGCTTCCCTTTGAGTCTGGGAATTGGAAGTCGTTGTTTATCTTCACTCTGATCTCCAGCTCTCCATACAGCGATGTATACGTTCTCACCAGCGTCCATACCCAGCGTTTGCCAGTCAGCTTCCCAGATAGGAAGCCCAAGCGGCCAAAATGGAATTGCCTCTTTGAGGTCAAGTCTAATCTCCTTGTAGATGCTCACAGCATCTCGGACAAGCTCGTTTTGACTATCGGAGAGCTTGGCCAGAGCTCCTGATAAGTGGATTCGACCCAGCAGGCTGTTGACCAGAGTAAACGCATTCAGCTCATCGGACCATCCGGGCTGAGGATATGCCCACGTCGCACTCTGTTCAGGACAAACCGCTGTGGGTGCGGCTGCTGCAATTGAGGCATATAACACCGGATCCTCTTGGTCGCTGGTACTCTGAAGTGGATGACACGCGAGCATGGCATAATCCATACGCTGGCCGCCTGAGCTACAATTCTCGATGATAAGTCCAGGATGAGAGTCAAATAGTGCGTTGATCCAAGTCAAATAAGCTCTATTATGCTTCAAAAGCCCATCTCCGGGCGACGATGCATTGACATCGGTTCCTTGGGTAATGTCAATGTTATAGTCAAACTTGAAGTACCCAACGCCAAAGTCTCGTACTAAATGGTGGATGATGCCATTCATTCGGGAGATCACTTCCGGATGTCTGTAGTCGAGCTGATATCGTCCGTGCTCAACGAGGCGTTGTCCATTGCGTTGAAAGAGGGCCTCGGGTGGCAGTATTTTTGCAGCAGGGCATTTGATCCCCATGACCTCCGTCTCTATCCAGAGACCCGGAACCATACCAGCGTCTTGGATCTTGGAAATAGTCTGTTCCAGGCCATTTGGAAAACGACGTCTGCTCGGAATCCATTCGCCGACAGTTTCCCACCATCCACTATCGTCTGAGTACCAACCACAGTCGATAACAAAGACTTCGGCTCCGGCATCCTTTGCAGGAGCAATTAAAGCCTCAACCTTGTCGGCCGTCGGATCACCCATGAGACAGTTCATGTAGTCGTTAAAAATGACAGGAAGATCAGCATTATCCCAGTGTGGTCGTCGTATCAGTCGCCGGTACGAGGTTAGCGATGCAAATGCGAAGGTGAAATCTCCCGCCACCACCGCCAAAGCAGTCGGAACACTCTCGAAGGTCTCTCCAGGTTCGATCTTTCTGCTCCAGGAGTGATTCTGGTCCGTGGGACCGGTCGCGTTGACGTAAAGACCCTCCTTGTAGTCTCCAATCTCCCATTTCCAAGAACCATTGTGCTCGATCTGCCACAAATATGACAAGCTCCCGTCAGTACGACTAAGCCCGCCCATTGGAAGATACCCTCCAGTTGAGAAACTTCCTTGGTTCGAGACAGTGAATTGGGCGCGGGAACCACCACCGATGCCTGACCGTGCGATACCAACCTGTGGGAGTGTGCGCTGCTGCCATTGGGCCTCGCGGAACCAGTTATTGTGCGCAAAATGAACATTCCATTCCTTCCACCATGCCTTTGTCGGCACGCCGAGTCCGCCATAGACCAGCGACGAGACTGCTTGCAATGTCTGGGGTTGCTCTCCAGTATTCGCTACAGTAGTTCGAGATCGAATGACGGGTACGTCACCATAGACGGAAAAACGTGTAGTGACGGTCAAATCCGTAATTGGGTTGCGTGTCAAGATCTCTAGGATCTTCTCGCCTGAGTAGTCATGTTCCTTGTGGGACACATAGCGAAGGCGTTGGCTGAAGTAGCTCTCAATCTGGCGTTTGGATGTACCAAATTGGCTACCTTCTCCGGCCAGACGTATCTCGTTGAGACAGAGACTGGATTCGCCCTGAACAGAATCGTCTTCGTTTTTAGAGGAAGCCGTGGAACATGAAGGTCCGACTGAACGCAGATAAACGTGTTGGTCTTCGTCAATGTCGAGTCGGACACAAAGGCTGCCAGCCTCCCAATGTATCAAGCGCTGCTTGGTGTATTCGATTCTGAACATTTCTGCTCCTGAATTGTCTCCGTGAATTCAGGTATCAAACTCAACCGGGTACGAGATAAGCGTGCATCTGTAAATGGAGAACGAACACGCGAACCAAGGCCCAGGTCACGAACTAAATACCTGCATTGATACCCCAGCTCTAGAAGGACAAACCCACTCGAATACATGATTCATTTAGTGGAAATAGTGTCACTGATAATGATAACCGACAGCATCTATGCTGCCCCTGTCTGATAGGCGGATGAAAAGCAGTTTCCGAAAATAGAGGGGCGAGCCCCGGTGGGATGTCTTTACGCTTTGGTAGCGCCCACCGGGATCAAACACAGCACGGTACTAGTAATTGAAGCGACCCAGTAGAGTCAATAAGCCAAGAAATGACCTTGTTCTTTGATTTGAGCGCATTGGAGATCTATCTCGACCCCGCACGGAAATAGTACGATCGCTGATCCCCATCTTGCTTTCTGACGCAATGTTTGGCACTACAGATAGAGTGGATAATGAGATGCGCCCCAGGGAAGCTGGATTGAACAGCCCATTATATTATTCTGTATTCATGGTACTTGCTCCCTATTTCGGTCCCAAAAGCGTCACCTCGAACGCAAAGGCTGTTGTCGCGTCTTGATGCTCCATTTGAAGTCTTAGCTTGCCATCCTTGACTTCTTCCTCAGTCTCTCCCAAGTCTCTTGGCCTATGAACCTGCTGGAGTTTGTTCCCATCCTCAAGCTCAAATGCCAAGGTTCTAACTTTGACTCTTGTGTCCGCAGGCAACCCAGTAAGGTCAACCTCCCAATTCCCTGGTCTCGAGCGCGTGCCAGCCAAAATACGAACGACATCTCCCTCACTGGTCGCGTAAACATCAACCAACCCATCCGTAGTTGGAGTTGTCTTGAGACGTTGACCCTTCATGTTCGAAGCGTAGTACTTGTATACTTGATATTCGGCTGATGGCCAGTACCCTTCCCCTTCGATGTCATAGCGGTCATTGCTTGCGTTGGGTTTACTTAGAAGGCCTAACAGTTGTCAGCAACAAGATAAAAAATCCACGTAGACAAGCTGACCTGCAAGAAAGTCGTGGAGTGCTCCGGCTATAGCCCAGTTGCCCCTTAAGCCATGGGCATTTTGGCGTTCAAGACCAGCGATCCACCATGCACCTCCAGAGGGAACTTGCTCTCCGTAGACCGCATACTCATTAATGTTAATGTCTTGTGCCAGTTCAAGGGACATGTCGAATTTGGACAATAGGTCCCGAAATGAGGCGACCGCGCTTGCCATGTCGGTAGAATCATCGCCATTCTCCATATGCCACGACCATTGGTCGGGAAGACTGTCAAGCTTAGAATGGGAGAGAAAGCTTGTCCACCATTCATGGGATATTGAAGGAACAGCTGACATGCTTGGACCGGTTATTCGCACCGAAGGAAGTTTTTCCCTAAGGAAATGTTAACAGATCCCCATTAGTAACGTTTCTGTCAGAAAACAAACCTGATCTTTTCATGCGAGCGAGACCACAATGCCAGCCATTGCTCCTTCGACCGAGCCCAAAAGAAGCTCAAATCGGGTTCATTCCAAACATCTATGACAAGCCCTTCCGTCATATCAGACATCTGTATATCATCAAGTGTCTTCTCGAGAAAGGAATCCCATCTTGCCCAATCGTCGTTGTCCCCAGGGTATTCGAAGTCTTCGGACTGTCCACCATCGGCACCCCAAGCTGCAGGTAGCAAGTAGATGAACTCGCCTCCATGCTTGCGAGTTGTATTGTAGTTGCTTAATGCCGATGCAAAACGAGCCTGCGAAGGAGTTAGTCAATTCCAGTAGATCGACATATGGCTATGGATCACCTTGTAGTCTTCAACACTGACGGCATATCCCTTTGTGTTTGGAAGTTGAGATCCACCTCCTCGACCATAGTTGAAGCCGATCTCTTCGTAGAACTGATCAGGGATCTGATTGGGTTTGTCTGGTATTCCGTACAGGATGCCGGAGGCCAGATGACGAGGAGGTCCTGTCTGGACACCCAGGTCTACAGTAGCAACCCCGGTAGCAGCTGACTTTGCCTTCTCGGCCGTCGAAGGCAAGCTTCGCAGCAGGGACAAGTACTCTTCTGGCATCTTGAAACGATTCTCACTGGCGCAAATTTGCTCATGCTACTTCCGCCTGCTAAACTATCCATATATAGGCATGCGCCATGCCAAGACCCCCAGTCCAACTCTGCGGGGATTGTCCGGTGGGATATCCGGTGGGAGACCTTAACCCATTGGTCCGGTGGACACTACTGAGCCCCCCCGCAAATTGTACTCGGACCATGTGGTTTTCCCCATGGGGTCCCGGATTTAACCAAGGTTAGTAGCTGTTGTGATGGAACTAATACTTAAACATGGCCTGAGCCGCATTAATTTCTCTTATCCTATCCATGACCATTGTTTCTCAAGAGTCGTTTTCACTCAAGGCTCACTATCTCCTCGTTCGCCATGGCTCTCCCGGGCGAAAAGTCCGGCAGCATCGATCACGTCGAAGAGGATGCCAACTTCGAGTCTCAGAAAGAATGGAGCCACATTCAGGGTCAACAAGGTGCGGACATTGACCGTAACATGACACTATGGCAAGCCATCAAGGCGTACCCTGGTGCCATCACGTGGTCGTTCCTGTTGTCGTCCTCAATCATCATGGAAGGTTATGACATTGTCCTCATTGGTAACCTTATGGCCCAACCAGCTTTCCAGAAGGCGTATGGGAGCTGGTACGGCGATGATCTTGGCTGGCAGATCTCTGGGCCGTGGCAGGCTGGACTAGGAAATGCAACTGCAATTGGAACTATTATTGGCGCCTTTGCCAATGGTTGGCTCACTCAGCGTTTTGGGTATCGGCTTACACTCTGTGCATCTCTCGTCGCCATCACCGGCTTAATCTTCATCACATTCTTTGCTCAAAACCTTCCCATGCTCCTCGCCGGTTCTACACTCTGCGGCCTGCCCTGGGGTGTCTTCGCAACTATGGCTCCAGCCTACGCCTCCGAGATCTGCCCCATGGCTCTTCGAGGCTATCTTGCCAACTATGTCTGTCTCTGCTGGGCCCTTGGTCAGCTTCTCGCTGCAGGAGTCCTCTTTAGCTTCTCAGATAACGCCACACAATGGGCGTACCGCATTCCCTTCGCGATTCAGTGGATATGGCCCATTCCTCTACTCATCATTCTATGGTTCACCCCCGAGTCACCCTACTGGCTCGCCAAACGCAACCGCCTCGACGAAGCAAAGAGCGTCTTGAGACGCATCTCGGCAAAGGGCAACAAGACTGACGAGGATCTTGACAAGCAGCTTGCCATGATTGTACACACCAACAAGATTGAAAGCGAGCATACCAAGGGTTCCAGCTACCTTGACTGTTTCAAAGGTATCAACCTCCGCCGCACCGAGATCGTCAGTTTTGTGTTTGTGGCGCAGAATACGACGGGTGTTGGTATTGGTGGCACGCCAACCTACTTCTTCGTCCAGGCAGGCGTCGACCCGAGCAACTCGTTCAAGTTCGCAACTGGCGCTCTTGGCCTCGCTTCTGTCGGGGTTATAATCTCTTGGGCCCTCATATATCGCATTGGTAGACGTACCTTGTACGTCTGGGCTTGCGCAGCTTGTACCCTACTTATGCTTCTCATCGGCATCCTTGCTAGTGTTCCCCAAACTCAAGCTGTGAGTTTCGGCCAAGCTGGTGTTGTGCTTGTGTGGGAGATTGTCTTCTACGCGACGATTGGTCCTGTGTGCTATGCTATTATTGGTGAGATCCCGGCTGTTAATGTCCGCAGCAAGAGTATATGCTTGGCTCGAATTGCGTACTATATTTCGCAAATTCTGAACAATACCTATGGTCCATATATGATTAACCCTACCGAGGGAGACTGGAAGGGCAAAGTCGGCTACTTCTGGGTAAGTCTCAAGCCCTTTGTGTAACTTGCAATTCTCTAATTGTTGCTACAGGCTGGGCTCTCTTTATTGACCTTTACCTGGGCCTACTTCCGTCTTCCTGAAACAAAGGTAACTAGCCCATCAAATAAACCAGTAGTTGTGCATCAGCTAACACTTTCCAGGGTCGAACATTCGAGGAGATCGACATTCTTTTCGCCAATAAGACATCAGCAAGGAAGTTCGCCGAGACAAAGGTCGACGCTTACGCTTCTGACTCAGAGGCTCGTATTGTCAAAGAAACTGATGTTTGATATGGTAAACGGCAGTGGGTGGGGTATCAGGAATGGATTTTGCGACTGGACACAACATTAGGAACATAAACGGCATGTCTCTAGTATTGATATAATGGCAATGAACAGTTTGATCGAGATCACTATGGAGCGACTTACCTAAGACTAATAGTATGGTAGTGAAGCCTGCCTCGTAATAACCTTACATGACTATATAAACAAGACATCCCAGGCTCTAGTGTTATCGCAGGAGATGGACGCCAATGAATTACACTCTCTCACCATGTTAACTCGAGTTACAGTAGCCAATGATATATTGGCGCGAGTGGTCACGAAGATGGGGTGTGAGGGGGAGATATACAGCCGAAAGATAGCCACGACAAGAGAGAAGAGGATGGCTGAGAAGAAACACCAGTTCTGAGAGTTCGCGTGAACAAAGGAGGGTGCAGAAAAATGCTGAGTCCACGTGGTCTCGTTGCCATCTGTTGTAATTGCCAGTCAGACCAAAATGAGGAGACCTCTTCAAAGGTCATGTGGTCTATAGGTCTAGCCCATTCAAGACCATCCAAATGAACTATTGTATTACTACGTAGTACAGCAAGGCTCACAGGGTAGATGAACAAGGTCTCCTTGCTGTTGGTCAGATAATAGTCGGGGTCGCTGGCCAAAGGATCTCGCCTGCAGCACGATCCGTAAAAACAGCCAGTCAAAGTTAATTCTGATCCGCGTAGCCGTTCACCCCCTGCTTGCTTGGGGTCGGAAAACCCATAAGCAAATAAAACACCAAGTTGCATCCTGGCAAATTCATCGCTTTCCCATTACGCAGTGAATAATAAGATGCTCAAACTTTGTTATCACCCGGCTAAATCGGCATTAATTGAAAGCCATGCGCAGAATGTCAGCATCGGTTAACGAGTAGTGACGCGTCTAGAGGGGCACGGTAAATCCAAGCTAACAAAAACCATATGTAAATAAATTACTAAGCCATAAAGAGTAACTCATTCGATTTCTCAAACAACAAATCAGCATCACCAAACTAATTTGTGGATAGTAGGAATTTGGGTTCTTATACTCTAAACTAAAGAGGGAATGCATTCGACAGTGTCTAGATGTGGGACGTCATCTGACTACAAGGCACGGCAGGCTGATAATGTCAAAAGTATTTAAACGAACCGCGATGCCAGTTCAAATCGAAAAAAGAGCTTCCAATTCGCGTTGTCTTCCACCCAGCACCCGACATTCACAAACTTGAACATACCTATTTCTACCACACAGAATGCTTGGCCTACAGCACGTAGCAGCGCTAAGCGCTGTCTTCATTATGGTACTTTTCATCTCAAAGAACTCGGCTGTTTCAACCTTGGCTAACGTATGAGATTCCAGGCAGTCAACACTCAAGACATAAACGCATATCCGCCGAATGTCACTCTTACCAACACTACCACGTCAATGTATTCTCTCAGTAATGACACTGAATTCGCTTTCATTCTGAGCGAGTATCTTTCGCTCGCCAACGAAGGTGGGAGTGCTACAGGGGAAGTCCTGCGCGCCGCCGCCGTGATTGAACCCAGCAATGGCGAGAGTTGGTATCGCGAGTTCAGATTTCTTGCCGATAGCATTCAAGCGCAGGCAGTAAGAGCGGATAAGGCCAAGTCGTGGGTATCTGCTCGCTCAGCTTATTTCCGATCGGCATCTTACTATCGAGCCGCCGACTTCTTCTTGCATGGCGATCAATCCGACCCCAGAATCAACACACTTTGGCAAAAGCAGAATGAAAGCTTCACAAAAGCAGTGAATCTTCTTCCACGACCACCAACATTTGTTCAATTGAACGCGAAGAACTTCACTGTTCCTGCCTACTTTTTCCCAGCTGATCCTCAACTCCCTGGCGGGAAAAAGGCACACAACAAAAAACGCGTTCCCACTGTCATTGTTGGAACGGGATACGATGGCTCTCAAGAAGCACTCTATCACAGCAACTGCCGCGAGATCATAGAGCATGGCTGGAACTGTATCACATATGAAGGCCCAGGACAACCTACAGTGCGTAGACAGCAGGAACTTGGCTTTATCCCAGAATGGTGGGAGGCCGTTACGCCCGTGGTGGACTACGTCCGTAGTCGTCAAGACACTGATCCTGAGCGAGTTGCTTTGGTAGGAGTCTCTTTTGGGGGTCTCCTTGCGCCATTGGCTGCGACGCGCGAACACAGACTGGCTGCTGTGGTTGCTATTGATGGAATGCTCAGCCTCCAACGTGCTATTCTCGGACAGTTCCCTGCAGCTTTGACCAAGCTCTTTCTGTCAGGAAATAGCACAGCATTCGACCAGGAGATACTTGGACTTCTCAAGAATCCGGAGATCCCTACTGCTTTCAGCTGGGTCTTCAATCAGGGCATGTGGGCTTGGAACACCAAAAGCCCATTCACTTGGCTGTCGAGTGTAGGAGACTTTCATCTTGATGAAAGAAGTCTCGCCAAGATTAAGTGCCCTGTTTTTGTTGCATCTGGACAAGACGACAAGACCGCTCCTGAGCAGCCAGAAGAGATGGCTAGGGCCCTGGGAAAGAAGTCTCACTATTTCTTGTTTAAGACTGAACTGGGAGCTGGAGAGCATTGTGCGCTTGGTGCTGAACAACAGCTTGCTCTAGAGACTCTTGGCTGGCTCGATGAGGTATTTTCCAAGGTGTAAAGCTGATCGCATGATTCAATTTGCTTATTAGAGGCGGTATGGCCTATGTTGTTCATAAGTCCTGCTTGTAGCCACCGATAGACCTACGTAGAGACTTTGTCTGGGCCTCTAGTTAAGCTACTGATAGTTTTGAGATAGCAAAGAGCGAGTGAGGGTTATTGGATTTGGATTTGTGCTTAATCCGGAGAGTCCTCGGATTGACGCTATCGAAAGATAGGTATTGGGCCTGGGGATTATCACGAAACCTACGAGCATGTATGATATTAGAAGCAAGCACGGTGTACTGGTATCGACTCTGTTACCAGAAATGCAACGAAAAGAGTGTTATTTTCTTGTTGTGAAGGCAAGCAGCCAGTCGATAGTGTAATAAGCGCTTGAGGTAACATGGACAAGAACACGAATGTAAAGTAAACCACAAGACTTCTGCAAGATAGCTTCAAACGAAACATGGGGGATATAGTCAATCAAAGATGGGATATATGTCTGCCAACATTGGAACGTGTTTGAACCCACTCAAGGATCAGTCTAACCAGTGACAGAATTTGCTCGGGCGTGTGATCCGAATGTAAGTTGATCCTGACCCGCTCCTTGTCCTTGGGCACGACCGGGAAGTGAACAACAATAACGCGGAACTTTTTGTTCTTTAGAAAGTCTCCCAGTGCCAAAGCCTCACCAGATTGAGCGATGATGGGAATGATGGATGACTTTGGCGTGTCTGGTGCCGCCTTCATTGGGATGGTGATAATACCGAGGCGCTGGCAGTCAGGCCAGGCTGTATGGCTTGTGAGAGCTTCAAAGAATAGGTTGATGTTTGATTGCAAGAGAGCCCGTCTCTAAAGCGTCGAGGTCAGAAAAGTATGTGTGAGATAGATTGAAGATGTTGGTACTCACTCTTTCGCCTTCATCACTCGCCAAAAGGATGTACCCAGCCTTGACCGCTGCCAGCGTGATAAAGGTCGGCGCCGTGGAGAAGATGAGTCCACGTACACAGCTCAACAGGACCCGTTTACACTCGGGACTTGCCAAGACAACCGCTAAGACCCTTGGTTAATATTTCATGATCGGTGTGTATTGAAAAGTCGGGACAGAAAATCAGGATCGTAACTTACCGCCAGAAGCACCATGTGCTTTGCCAAAGGTGTGAAGTCGGATGGAGAACTCCTTCTCCAAACCCAAGTGGGACACAAGTCCTGACCCGTGCGGGCCTACCAGACCCGTCGAGTGTGCCTCGTCGATTATAAAAGCTGCATTTCCGAGGGGAAGCTGCTGTTTGACCGCCTTGACCATGGCTTCGAGAGGCGACACATCGCCATCCATGCTGTAATAAGACTCCAGTGCAATAAAGACGAGAGCTTGGCCCGACTTTGACCCTGTGTGTTGACCTTTGATGGCCTGCAAACGTTGACGAAGACTTGCCACATCGTTGTGGGCGAACGATAGGGCAGTTGCATGGCCCCTGCGTAAGCCTTCACGAACACTGGCATGGATCAGGCTGTCGTACAACACAACATCATCTGGCTGGGGGACGGTCGAATAGATGGCCACATTCGCTTCAAATCCACAATTGAAGAATAAAGCACTCTCTGCGTTGTGGAATCGGGCAATGTGCTCTTCTAGCTGGGAAAGATAATCCGTCGAGCCCTCACCCCAACGGGATGCCCTCGCACCCAGGATGAAGTCGGGATGCCGCTCAAGCTCACCAAGAAATTCCTTTCCAAGGAGGCCCGAAGAGGACAAGGAAAGAGAATCATTTGAGCTAAAGTCGGCCATGCCAGCTAAATTGCCTGGTGCTGGTGGCTCAAGTAGCCATCCTTGCTTTTGCCGATTCTCGAGGATAGCTTGCAAGTTTTGCTGAAGGACATCTCGCTTTGACATTCTGCGTTTGTTTCCTTTTCAACTCAAAAATGAGAAAATGAGAAAATTAACGGAGATCTATCAAAGTAGACAGCAGTTGACAACTTGAGGAATGCGTTTTGATCGGACACCAAATGCCTACTGCTGCTCCATTTTACTTCCATAAGTTCCATAAATTTCTCAGTTCCTTTTAGACCCAACAAAGTCAATGACAATGACATGCATCTCTGACGTGCTGCCCAATGTGGTCTCTCTACCAACCCCCCACATCCACGAGTCCTCTTGTCGCCTGATCATGGCAAACAACAATGTTTGCGACAAAGGAGAGTGGTAGGAGGGGAGAAGAATTCGCGACCAACATGGTCCCACAATGCGGACTGTGCTCCGCGTAGCTAATTAGAAGTGGTCCTGCATGGCACGAAAGAGGAGTAGTATTGAACCCCCGGATATCATGCGGAATATTGGATGCAACTATCAGATTCAGCTGACCCAGGCAATATGTTTGTCTCGAGATGTCATGTATGCCAAGCCAATAATCATCTACAATCCTCAATTAGGCAGGTATCTACCCAGAGTTGCTTTTTACTACTACAAGGGTTGATGCCCTCTCATTAGTCAATCTTTGCATGAGCCTCTGTTTGTGTTTGTCAAGCCACTTTTCATGGCAAAACACAGGCAAGGAACTTTCAAGCCTCTTTTCGATAAATGACTCCTGCCTAAGATATGTCGGCATCGCTGTGTTTGTCTCAAACTTGCTGGGGTTTTGAGGCTGCCAAACGACTTTTGGGGCTGCATTAGCCCGTCGGATGCGTTGCTCCGGTAGTTTGCACCTGTGTTTGCTTAATTAGCTCCCCCGACAAGGGCCTAGATGCTGGACGTTGAGCTGGCGACTCACAGACCAACAAGACTATGCCACATACTTGAGTCGATTTATTGGGAATCCTTTTGGTAAGAGAAAGTGGGCATTTAAGTGAGGGCATCTGGGAACTCGTGTACTGCCAAAATAGATTGAATGCATAGTGGTTATACGACTTTATCCAGCGCTAGCTCAATCAAAGCCAGAATACTATTTCTTATCATCAACACTACAGTCCGGACACCGAATCAAAACTGAGATGGAGAATCGAATCATTTCTTGGAGTGTCAAAGCCCCGGAAGCCATCGCTATTGTTGATGGGGTTCGCACCATCACTTATGGCGAGCTTATCGACACAGCCAAGACATTTGCACGCTTTCTTCAAGCACGCGGCGTCGGACAAAATGATGCTATAGGAATCCTGTTCGATGTTGATTCTCGGCAAGTCGTTGCACAGCTGGCCGTCCTTTTTGCTGGCGCGACTTGTGTCCCAGTCTCCCCTACGGCCCCATCACACCGCATTGCAAGTATGCTGAGCGACACCAACGTCAAGTACGCCATTGTCGACGAGAATACTTTATTTTCCTCGGAGGGCATCACTCTTCTCCGCCTCAGTGATGTGTCCGCCTCTCAGATGTCCCACATGGCAATGGATTCTGGTTCCTTACGGGACGAATCCCACCGCACCCACATACTCTTCACCTCTGGCTCAACTGGTAAGCCCAGGGGCGTCCAGATCAGCAGCGCTGCCATCATGCACCTGGCAACCAGTACCCCAATGACACCACTCAACCCTGACGATCGGGTGGCTGCTTTCAACGACCCTGGTTTTGACTTGAGTCTGTTCGAAGTCTGGGTTACTCTGCTCAGTGGTGCCACTATCGTCATCATACCGAAGGTGGTAGTAGTAGATGCTACTGCGTTGAAGAGCTATCTTGAACGCCAAAAGGTTTCGATCATGATGATGCCTGCCGCCCTATTTCATATTGTCGCCATGACGTCGCCTGATTCCTTCCATTGTCTTCGACATCTGCTCACGGCAGGTGATGTTGCTAACAAGGTGGCCATGCGTGCTGTTCTTGAGCACAACCCACCTCAGCATCTTTGGAACACTTATGGTCCAACTGAATGCACAACTCTTGTTACCATGCACGAAGTTGATGTGAAGGAAACAATGCGTGACCGAATCGGTATTGGAAATTCCGTGGGTCAAATGAAGATTGTCCTCATGGACCAAAATCAACGGGTTATCGATGACACCAAGCAGCGTGGCGAGATCTGCATCGCTGGCCCTCAACAGATGCAGGACTATCTGAATCAGCAATCCCATGACGAATCGGACTTCATTGAGTACAAAGATGTGCTATCCAGCAGAACCAACGGGGACATGCCGAAAGGCTCTGTCAATTCGTACACTCGGTTTTACCGGACTGGCGACGTGGCAGAATGGAGAGATGATGGCGGCGGCCTGGACTTTATTGGACGAACGGACAACCAGTTTAAACGCGGAAGCTTTCGAGTGGAATTGGAAGACATTGAGAGAAACCTGCTCGACAGCGATCTCATCGAGTCTGTCATCATCGCGAATCAGCCTGCAAAAGATTCGGACGCTGGGATCGTTTTGATCGCGTTTGTCATGCCCTGTGATAGAGCCACTATGCAATCGCAACATCTCATGTCGTTTGCCCGACACACGCTTCCGCACTACATGGTCCCCGACAGGATCGAAATCGTCGACGCCATTGTCCCAGACTCCAGGGGCAAGGTAGATCGCCAGGCTTTTTTGGCGAGGTTTCTTGAAACGAAGACAATCAATGCAAGCTCGAGTCTCACGGGAGAGAATGCTGCAATCTCAAAGACGAAAGCTACGCTGAAGAATATCTGGGAGCACGTCCTCAGTATCTCGCCTATATCAGATGACGATGACTTCATGGCCCTCGGCGCCACCTCACTACAAAATGCAGCTCTTATCGCTCGTATCAAGAAGCAACTGGGACGCCTCATCTCCATGCATGACTTGTACTGCCACTCACGTTTCTCGAGTCTCTTACATTTCATCGAGAGCAGCGCAGAGTCAGTCACCGCACCCAATGATGCGGATAAGTGGATTGAAGACGTCAATACTGTCGATGACATTGAGGAGGTGCCAAACTGGGAAGATCAAGATGAAGGAAAGATCTTCTTGACAGGCGTGACAGGCTTTGTGGGTACCTTTTTACTTGACGAGCTTTTGCGTCATCCCAAAGTCAAGCAGGTCGCTTGTCTGGTTCGAGGTCAGACCGTTACTGAAGCCGCTCGTCGCATTCAAGCGAACATGCAAAAGTACGATCTGTGGCCCGAAGACTTCGCTTTGACTACAAAAATCATCGTACTGCCGGGAGACGTTGCAAGTCAAGACCTCGCTCTGGGTTCAGCCAAATTCGACTGGCTTGCCAACTGGTCCAGCGCCATCTTCCATCTCGCTGCCAAAGTCAACTTCTGCGACTCATATCATGAACACTACGACACCAACATCTTCGGGACTCGCAACTTGCTCCGTCTTGCTGCTCGAGGCCGGCGCAAGACTTTTCACTACGTGTCTAGCATCGACACTTGGGGTCAGACGGGCTACTTTCTGGGCACCAAGAGAGTTCTGGAGGATGAACCACTAGAGCCTCATATCCAAGGTGTCAGGTACGACGTGGGCTACTCCCAGAGCCAATGGACCGCCGAGGGAATGGTACGACGCATGAGAGATCGTGGGTTGCCGGTCATTATCTATCGACCGGGCTTCATCATCGGTCACTCCGTCACGGGAGCGAGTAATCCCAATGACCTTGTTTCGCGACTGATCGCCAGCTGCATCAACCTTGGCTCATGGCTCAAGCTCGATATGGATCCGGCGTTTGTGACGGTCGACTACGTGGTCAAGGCTATGCTGCATATTTCACGCTCGACGAAGAACATCGGTCGGTCATATACCCTGCTGTCGCCGCAGCTTGAAGAGTCAGTATCTCTCAACGGGACTTGCTCGCTCCTCAATCAGGCCGGCTACAGAGTGGAATTGACAGACTATCCCGAGTGGATTCGTCAACTGTCGGACAGGATACTTCCCGACGACCCCCTTGCACCTGTTATGCCGCTGCTGGAGGAGAAGGTCTTGGGCAACTTTACGAGACTTGAAGTGAGCCAGCATTCCCCGATCTACGATTCAAGAAACGCTGTTGAGGCTCTCAAGGATGCCCGGGACATTCAATACATTCCTCTGAGCACCGAGGTGGTTAAACGGTACATTGCATTTTGGAAGAAAAAGCAGTTTTATTCTCTTTAGGTGGTCCTTTAGGTGGTCCTTTAGGTGGTCAGTCGCAGCTTTACTGCGCATTTAATGACCACTTGGCCTCACCTTAAACGCAGTAGTTGGAGACGTTCTTTCTTTTCTTCCTTTCTCTTGATCATTCAACATCACTCATCTTTCTATGGTTGGGTATGTTGAAGTAGATAATCATGTATGTCTAGTTAAATATCGGTAGACAAACCTTTGAACGCCGGATATGTCTACCTACTTTCTCATTCCATGTGCTTGCAGATGCTTGGTCAACTTTTCTTCCTCCTCTAAAAGATGATTGTCCTCTCCTACAGGCCCAGCAGTTGGATACAACAACTCCAGTGGTACTTCGCGGACGTTGACTGAATTGTTATCTTTCGTTCCAATGAGCATGGTCTCCACGATATTTCCATCACCATATTGCGGCTCGGTAAGAACTCGGAATACCACAGACGCGCACTGTTCCGGGGTCAACGTCAGGTCATCAGGCCGGACTCGGTCGCGGCAGTATTCAGGGTGAAATATCGGGGTCTATGAAGCAAGTAACAAGTCAGCCATCATTTCTTTTTCCAAGAGCATATATCGAAGATATTCCTAGCTTGCAGCATCACATTCGCTGGAAACTTGACAGACAGGAAGATGACTTACATAGACGGCCCCAGGACAGACAGCGGCATTTCTAATTCCGAAGCGTTTCCTCAGACTGGCAAATGACTTGACAAAACTGACGATGGCCGCTTTGCTAGCAAAGTATAGTGGCGTCTGTAGTGAATGGACATAACCTCCCAAGCTTGCCATCCACAGCAGGTTGCCCTCAATGTTTCTGTTCTCCAACCAATAGTCAATAGCAATCTGTGCCAGTCTTATCGGGCCCATGGTGTTCACGGCGAAAGTTTTGTACACGCCGGGGCTGGTGTCAGGCTTGTCCTCAGCGAGAGAAGAGATGCCAGGGGCGTTCCAAAAGGTACTCGATGGGGGCTCATATAAGCCAGCGCCATTGCAAACGATGTCGATCTGTCCCAGCTTCTTGAGTGCAGTATCCCACAGCGAGGAGATCTGGGCCCAATCACTAATGTCGGTCTTGTGGTAATAGGCGGAGGGTTTACTGCCGTCGGTGGAGGTCCATTGGTCAATCAATTGCTGAGCTTCGGGTCGCAACTGGACATCGGCGATCACGACAGAGCACCCGCCTTCGAGTAACTGTTTGGCAAAGGACAGACATATACCTAATCTTGAGTCAGCTATCTGTTTCTAAATGGGAGACATGGGCTGAGACCCGGGGCCTTACCAGATCCAGCGCCGGTGACAATGGCATTTTTGTTCTTGATGTCATATGCAGACATCTTGGCAGCGGCTTCAGAAGACTTGAATAGGTGAACAAGGGTTTTGTGAGATTACAGAGAAAAGAGAAGCAAGAGTGCGAGCCAAGTGAGAGAAGGTGCTAGCTGTCTGGAAATAGACGACAATATCTATCTCTGCCGCCCCTCTCCCATCCATCAAGAACTCCGGACTTTTCCCTTTCAGGTGGCTGGCTAAGAAACATGGAGTGACCCCCACTAGCTCAGGCGGATCCTCGGACGCTACTAGCCAGGGCACGCAGCATGGTTCTCATCCTTCAAACCCGGCATGATGTGTCAGAAATACAGCCTTCAATCATTGCTACCAATGTGGAGGTGGGCGTCGCCTGACTGGGACGGAAATTCGTTCTATCAGTAACATGGTTTAGGTCGGTTAGGGTCAGAACGGCTGGTCAATTATTAGTGATTTTGATATGCATTATTGACCGTGGTGAGCTGTGTTCTGGGTCGTTGAGCAAAATCTCTTAATGAAGAAGCCAGGGGTAGAAACAGGAACAAGACGTAGCTTGGCACCCGTTGATCTCGGTTTGGGACCCCTGATTTTGCCGCGTGTCATTCCCTGTGTTGTTGGACCCGTAGATAGTTCTTTGGGGTCCTTGTTCCTGATATCCACTTATTCGCGGCTTAAATCCCTGTGGTCGGATAACAGGAGAACTCCGTTTCGTTGGAAACGTAATCTGGGCTAATTATGCATCCTAGTTATAGCGGTACTACCGTACATACATAAGTCTCTCCATATCGGGTGTTACCATATGCCAATTCGTTTGTCAGAGCCCAACATTCCGACACTGGGCCGGTCGGATCATATTTTCGAAACCTCAGCCGATTACCGGGGATTTGGATCGACGACTCGGCTTGGGCCAGTGAGGATGTACCGTCAGGTGATTCGACAAGTAATCGTGACACAAAGTCAAAATAACGTCCTCGGGAACAAAAGGATTCTGACGCCTGGATGGGCCTGATAACAGGTTGTGCTGCCATATTTTGTCATGGGCTTTTCTGATACTTCGGCCCACCTGACCGTTGGGTGGTAACACGTAACATGACTTGCTCCTGATGCATGCCGAAGGGGCAGCGATATGCATTATCATGGGAACATCATTCCCACTCCTCAGGGATGCAAGGAATCCGGCACTCACTGGCAGCCTTTGCCACAGAAACAGTCCCGATTATTTTGCAACCCCCTTGCAAACATTAGCGCTTACTATTGCTACTCTATCTGCCCTTTTTGGTATGAAATGAGAAAATTTTGTTCAACTATAAGGCAATACTCCTGTGTGAATGCTCTGCAATCTCGTAAAGTAAAAGCGCCCAGCGTTAACAAGGAACACGGGTTTATGTTTTCATCCGGGGAACATTGTCACTTCGGCCGTATCATTTCTACAGCTGATGAAGTGGATCTTCGCTTTAATTTGAACTAATATGCTCTATTGGTTGGCACCAGGAAAAGCTCCATATCGACAGCTACGCATCTCATAATACGCGACCTTTCCAAAACGCCCCCGTCGGTATTTAGCTACCCTTGTGCGCCAAGTCATTCCATTGAACCAACAAGGTGAATGCTATTGTAGATCACCAGAGAAGTCAGTGACCAAGCCGTTTCCACCGGTAGGGATAATGCGAAGAGATGGATTTTGGTCAGGGCTTTGATCCTTCACAATTGCCTAGGATTATTATTTCCTAACCATTATGTTTCGCAGTTAAGACAAAATTCTGCCCCGGGTTTTGTTTCCGTTTGTAAAATGGCCTTTGGATCGTTGAGTAAGGGGTTAATTCGAAACTCTTCCGCAAATATTAAGAAGAATTGTCCGGGACGTTAGGAGTTCGGAGCTCCTCGACCGCACCATTGCTTCTTCTTGATTCTGAATCCTCCTAACAGGTTTCAATCTTTGCACCTTTGCCAAACATGGCAGACGCTATGGAACCTTGGCACTCTGTCAAGCCATCAGGTCTCGCTGCTGCCATTCTCGGCGTCGACATCGCATTCACCGCTTTATGCCTTGCTGTTGTTAGTCTCAGAGTATGGATAAGGTTAACAACTCGTTGTTTCGGTCACGAGGACTGGCTGATGTGCATTGGAACGGTAAGTCTCCAAAACTCACCAAAGCCCCAGAATTACTCACATGAGCACCAGCTACTCAATATGGTGCATAATGGCATTGTTATATGGGGCGTCTTTACTGGTGTCGGAACCCGAGACTCAGAGCTCAATATGGCTATAATGATGGAGGGTGCAAAGGTAGGACTTCTCCTTGGACACGTTGATCTGGGCTTTCTAACCATAATTTTAGAGCGTGGCATTGTGGCAGATCTTCTACGTCAGCGGTTCCGTCTTCATCAAATCGTCAATTTGCATCCAACTTCTGCGCATCGCAACCAACAAGCGCTACAAATACTTCCTTTGGTGTCTGATTGCCGTGTCGGTTATCATCACGCTGATAGCGATGCTGGCAGTATTGGTTCGGTGCAAGCCAGTTGCTGCGTCATGGAATCCAGCTCTAGGAACATGCATCGACCAGAACATCATCGTCGTGTTGACCTACGTTGTCTCGGGCATGAACATTGTAACTGACTGGTCAGTTGCTATCATGCCAGTATTCATCCTTCGCAATATCCAGATGCGCAAAACTTTGAAGAGGATGGCTATATTAGTCATGGGTGTCGGTGTCTTGTAGGACCTTAATTCTTTCCTACCAGCCCTCTACATCAGCTAATCCATTCGATACAGGGCTTCTGTGGCAACTATCATCCGGTTGCCATACTCTTCGGCATACTCTAATCCAAAAGATCAGCTCTGTAAGTTTCATTCACTCGTTGAATCGCCATCTAATACGATCTCTAGACGGTATCGGTAACATAATCCTATGGACGGTCGTCGAATGCGGTCTCGGTATCATCGCTGGCTCGATGCCTATGCTTCGAAAGCTCTTCAAGACTCTCAGCAAAGACGAAAGTTCATATGTTGTTGGTTCGAACGATATCAACCTTGCGACGATCGGACAGATCCGGGGCAAACACCATCCGATGTACGACGGAGATATGCGAGCGACGGTGGTAGCCGGTGATGATCGAGATAGTGGACGAGACGACGAAAGTACAAGGCAGATGATTAGAGTGACGAAGAGGGTAGAGCAGATATCAGAGACAGAACACAATGTTGCATAATAGCTAGAGTGTGTATATAGCCGGCATGATGATTGCTGTTCTTATACACTTAGTGCTATTTCAGATAGGCCATGAAATCCACTCAATTGCGCTTCATCTTTTCATACTTTACCTACAAGAATTACACATTTGCTCGCCCTGACATTTCATTTAGGAAAGTTTCGGAATGGGCCTGTACTTCGCATATATGACACTTACTGGCTTTGGATCGGCGCCCTACTCTACCAACGTCACGTCGCTGCTGGACGTTAGCTTTTTCCACCAAAAAGGCAAGGCTCTGAGTGCCTACGGGCTTGTCTATATCAAGGTCAGAGACGTCCTTTGCACGACCTAGGAACCCCGTCTAGGAAGCTATAGTTGTGCACGGCGACGTTGGCGAAGCCTAATCTATAGAAAATAGGCCAAAGGATAAGTTGCGCGAAAGCCAGTTGTCCAATCTTTAGAACCAGGAGACCCGACATACACAGGCACAGCCTGTATCTACAATACAACGCTACAGTTACATCAGAAGATGACACTCTACTTCAGCAATACCGAGGCCAAGGCAGGCTATTGGAGACTTACAGTATGCATAGCAAAGGCCACTGCTCTCCCGGTCGTTATACGGGCGAGTTTCCAGCTTGCCATCTCCACACTTGTCGTCAGTGTCATCATGAACACTCAAGCGAGCTTCGTCTCTATCCCACCCTAGAACTTTGCTCCAGCTCAGATGGGCCTTATGTATATTCCTATTATGATCGGAAGCCTGGTGGGAGTTTTGCTAGGTGGAATACTTAATGACTGGATGCTGGTTCGTATGGCCCAACGCAGGGACGGTACTCACAAGCCCGAGAATAGGCTGGAAGTACTTTCTCGTCCCAGTTCTCGCTGCTGCTGGTTGCCTTCTGTACGGCGCCGGTGTCCACTTGATCATCCTATGTATTGGTCTCGTTCTTCTCGGTCTCTATTTGAACCTTTGTCTTCCTTTTGCACCGGGATATGCTCTAGACTCATATCTCGCCCTCAAGGACGAGATCCTGCAACTGTCAAGCTTTGGGCACAATGCTTTCGGTGGCGCGCTTAGCTTTTGCGTCCGGCCGTGGATCAGCGCTAGTGGTCCCCGGAACACCATAATTTACCTCGTTGTTGTTATCTTTATTGCCCACGCAACATCGATTTTACTCCAAGCCTGGGGCAAGGGGCTACGAAGGGGAAGTGTACCTTTGTATCACAATTTGTGCGGCCAGTGTCTTGTCCTATAATGAGGCTGTTGACATGCACCGCTAAGTATAAAATTAGGGTGAGCTAATGTCCCAATATATCTAAATTAATACTAATTTATGGATAATCAATACCCTTACTATATAGTTACTTTATTTATCCTTTTAGCCAAATACATTCTATGTAGCTGACTGATAAGAGTGAAAGACCTCGGTCATGCTTACCCCTCCTATGCGGGGTAAAAAGCCGCTTCTTAATCCCTCTCCAGATTTTAAGCATTCCACCTCACCTTGGGAGGAAATCTAACTTCAAACCTAGTATCGGTTGGCGAGGCCATACACGCGATGGCTAGTTCGCCAGAGGATCCTTCCAAGCAGCCACTGTTTGTATCAGATTGCGCAATCTGTAAAGACATTTGGCGAATATTTACCGACGATGACCTGACGCGGAAAGTCGAATTTGGACCCATGAAAGAAGCCCTCTCTACCCAATGCCCTAATCACAAGCCTTTAGTCCAAGAGTTCATCGACCGCTGTTGGGAAGACGAGGACGAAACGGAATGGTCCGAAATAAAAATGGAACTCAACCGATCATATTCTTGTGACAAACACACCGTCCACATCAACGGGGAACGAGTTGACGGTAGCCCTTCTTTTATTGTGCCCATAGTTTTGGTCAACAATTCTGCCCATAACGACCATCCTGGCTACGGTCGTATCCTTGATCCCGATTGGGTGGGCCTAGACATTGTGACGCATTGGAAGGATAAGTGTCTTTCATCTCACGTTCAGTGCCAAAACCCTTTGAAGATATGGCAAATGCAACCTGCTTGGTTGATAGATGTGGCACAGAAATGCATTGTCTCTGGCAACGTCCAAGAACGTTTCGTGGCTTTGAGCTATACATATGGAGGAAATAAGCAGCATTTTATCGACTTTGAGACTCTTGACAGGTTACAAAAGCCTGGTGCTCTAGACATGTCAGAGCTCTCCAAGTATGTAGCACCGATTATTCGCCATGCCATGTACTTAACAACGGTTCTGGGCGAGAGATATCTCTGGGCTGATGCGCTCTGCATCTTTCATCATGAACGCGAGAGTACCGCCCAGCAACTGAGGTCGATGGGGGCTATTTATGCCAACGCGGTAGTGACTATCGTGGCCACGGATGGAGACTCGGAATCCGGTTTGCTTGGTCTTGAAGGAGTTTCTGACGCTAGACAGCTGGAGCAGACCATCGTACCTTTTGGTGCCGATAAGATTGCTATACGGAATGCCATCACGTCAAACAGGTTTCACTTCGATCCGGACGGTATCGGGGAATACAACCAGAGAGGCTGGACCTATCAAGAATACCGCATGGCAAAGAGAAGAATCATCTTCAAGAACAAGGAGTTGCACTGGGAATGTGACTGCAGTGTCTGGCATGAAGATATGGTCTCATATACTAAGTCCAAGCAGGAACCAAACCAATTCTTCCACTCTATGACAGCAGGGCTCCCTAACTACTATCATATGAATAGGATCACTGTCGGATATAATGACACTACTTTGCGATATGACGAAGATGCCCTCCCGGCTGCCTCAGGGATGTTATCCATTCTTAGTCGCTCTTTTCTGGGTGGTTTCTTATTCGGAATTCCAGAGATGTTTTTCGACCAAGGACTAGGCTGGCAAGCCTACTTTTCGAGCACGGATCTTCGTCGTCGAATTCCATCTGGAAGACCTTTGCAAGACCAACTGCCGCCGTGTGACCTGCCATCCTGGTCATGGATAGGCTGGCAGGGCTTGGTCAACACTGATGGTTACGAAGCAATCGGCGTTCTTGAATATGGGGACCGCTTACAAGAAACAATTCCTATTACCGAGTGGTATACGAGCTTATCACCACTTGACCCTCCTGCGGAGAGACGAAGAATTAGGTCGACATGGTATGAGAATCGAAATAAGTACAAAGACCTTACGCGATCATTGCCTGAAGGTTGGACAAGACACGATGCTCCAAAAAACCCAAGAGATGCTCAACAGCCAGTTATACATCCCGATGGATGCGGGAAATACGTCTTCAAACATGAGCGTGCTCCCAACGACATGTATTGGTATCCATTTCCAACCGCAGATATTCAGGAGTCGACGCTCCCCTTTACACCAGCACAAACTGCATATCTATTCTGCGAGACGAATAAAGCACGGTTATCTGGCTACTTGTCTGGTGACTATAACGATGTCAAGCTATACAATGATTCTAAAGAAGAGGTTGGCATGCTACGTTTGGCAAATGAAGAGCAGCAGACTTTCTTTCCAGAATCTCGTGTTGATAATGGGTATCCGATCGATGTGGTGGCGATATCGAAGGTGAAGAAATATGATCAACCATTTGACAAGATTAAAGGAAAACACGTCAATCCATGGAATACATACTATACTTATATTGTTCTTTGGGTGGAATGGAAGGATGGTGTTGCGTATCGTCTTGCAAGAGGGGAGGTTAAGGCAGTGTTTTGGGATAAGTTAAACTTGGACAAGGTGTCTTTGGTTCTTGGTTAACTCCATAGAACTTTTAACTAATGAAGCCTTGCCATATCTAACAAGATATATTACAAATAATCACTTCGCTTTTGCTTCCTCTTTTACTAATACACACTAATGGTATTATACGACTTTATCAAGGTTCAAGACGACGCTGGGAATTAGGTCTTAGAACCTGGCAGAGGCAAGATAAAGGCAAGACAGGTAGTTTTGGCGACTAACGCTTATACGTGGTCACTTCTTCCGGGGTATAAAAGTAAGATCATACCCTATCGCGCTATAAGCAGCCATGAAGATATATCTACTTTTGAACAATACCTACGCCCTTCGATTTTCAGATTGGGACTTCGACTACCTGATCCCTCGACTGGATGGAACTATTAATGTCGGCGGTACCCGACAGACCTATATTAGGTCAGTTGAAGACTGGTACGGAAATGTGGACGATACCCAATTGATTGTAGATGCGCGCTCCTACTTTGATGGCTATATGCAGAGACATTTTGTGGGATGGGAGAATAGTAACGCCTACGTTGAAAATATCTGGAAAGGGAGTAATTCTTTATCTCTCTCATTGAATGTCATGGACTCTGGCAGTAGCTAACATGGAGCCAGTTATGGGATATTGATCGGATCATCTTTCTCGCGTAGGGCCCACCCCTGGTCGATCTGGGATGTTTATGGGGGGTTTTACTGGTCATGGTATGCCGCAAATCTTCTTATGTGGGCTTGCAATGGCAAAGCTAGTCGTGCACGACAAGTCCTACAAGGATAATGGTTTGCCCAGATTGTTCGAGGAAACTCATGCTCGACTGAATAATCCAAGGGATAGAGTACGAGAGATGTATGCTTCAGTTCTGAAGCTTTCCAAGCTGTAGATTAGCCGTGTATAGAATGTCCGCAAAGGCTAAGGCCTAGGATGGTAATTGGTCCCGAGCGAATAGTCTACTGTGAGTTACCACACTTATTTACTGGGAAGGAAGATGGCTGTTCATGTTTGGTCTTTAGCCACGAAGTCTTGATCGCGTTCTTTAATTTCGTTAACGTCAGTCCCTCAGAGAGCATGAGAGCGTACAGCGTGTATTTGAAGTATTGCTTAATCTATAACAACCTCATCGTTCCAGACCACCTCTGATGAATTCAAGTACTCTCACCATTCGTCCGTAGTGGTATATCAGCGTCAGTTTCAGTCAGTGATGACCATGTTCCACATACCGTCAGGTACATCACCAGGCAGGTACTCCTGCACGCAAACAACTCCATTACTAATGCCCAGCTTCTCACGAGATAAATCGCCGCTGAGATCGGCTTGGGCGCCTAGGAACACAATTATCAGCCTTATAGGAGTGACAAAGAACGATTCGATGTGAAAAGGATTCACTTACAGAAGTAAAGAGGGGCGAAGGTAGGGCAGCCAGCGTGTCCGGGCTCAGGCGCCATCATCTTGGGCACTGAGCGCGATTCGGACTCGGATTTACTGATTTCTCAGCCTTTGCACATGGTGTTGATGAAGACAATATACTCAGACCAACCAACCTCGGTACTAATTGAACCAGATTCGGTGTTCACGATCTCAGTGCCAGCTGTGTAGGTCCACTGCTGTCCGCAAGTGGTCTAATCGGGTTGGCATTTCTCTTCTGGACCAACCTGAATTTGCCGGCCGTATGTAGTGTACGGCTCGGTCTTGAGATTGATGACACAGTCCTCGTTGCCCTCCTGTCTCTTGGAGAAGACAGGAGCACGCTTGACTTTGGAGACGTCTTTGGTGGGAGGAACGGGGGTTCTGCTATTCACTTCACTCTTAGATGGCCAAGTGCTGATATCTTCATTGCATAAACTTCCGCAGCAGTACCTATAGAGTGAAATCAATCAGAATTATATTCACAGACAGAAGGGGGTTAAAGTTGCTGAGGTAATCACAACTTCGTAAGCAAAGTGTTCAGTCAGTTCCAAATCACCACAAGCTGTCATATCCTTCTGAACTATCCGGTAGAGACCGTTGTAACAAGGCCAGACCTCACCCCGTTCCTTAGATCCGAGATGATTGAAGAAAAGCGTACTATATCCTTCACCAAAAGCTTCTGTATCTAGAAAGGATAGTTGCCATTGTCATTCTCGTCGTCGTTTTTGGGCCAATCTTCAAGAACTATACTGGCCGACATGCACCTGGAATACTCTTGGCCCTTTTCATCTTTTTGAGGCAAGAAATCAAGCTGAAAAGAGCGGATATATAGCAACCTTACTTAATGTCTCCAAGAGATAGATCAAGGCCGCACATCTAAAAGACGCAGTTTTTTTAGGGGGGCATAGTAAAGGTATTATGCCTGATAGGTAACTAGACCTAGAATGTGGTATGAATAGATCTCAAAAGGAATAAAGTGGGGGCTGGGCAGGTGAAACCGGGAATAGGACGGCTTTACTCGATCTAGATACTGCTCTAGGGTAAGGGCGATAAATATTAGTTGGGTACGAACTAAGAAGTGATTGTTTGATTAAACCTTGATAAAATTAAGCTACTCCTTAACTACTTGCTATTACTGTCTGTATACTATCTAATCTTTTTATAATGCAATTCTGCTATAAATGCCAGATACCTCCTCGTAAAAAACGAGTGGCAAGCCCGTTTTAATGATCAGGAGAAACCTGACGACGCAGCCCGAATCACAAACCCGCCACAACTATTAAACTAAACATACTGAGACAACAGGTTAATAGTCAGGTCTAAGTCCAGACTACCTCTTCCTCCAAATGTCTTTTACAAACATTTATTCGGTCTAGGTCTTGTGTGTCTGAGGAGGGCGCACTGATCTGAGTCACTTGTCCACTGATAATGATATCAGACCAAGGCGCCGATAAGCGACCTCCGGATTTGAACGAAACGGACCAATTACAGCCCAGCGGGCTATCGGGCCGTCATTTCCGTGACAAATCCCAGCCCTCTTTACTTTCGGCATCTGCTAGCGTCGGGAGTTTGGAGGGACGGAGGAATTAGGTCATTTTCCCGCAATACGCTTATATCAAAACTACATAAAACAAAACATAGCGAAACATTTTAATCTAATAAATACATCCGTATCTTATCATGCCTCAGCCATCAGATTCTCATGGGCCTGAGGCTCTGTCGGCGGCTTTCGATCATGAGCTTTCTCTGTCGTCCAAGGCCGTCCATGCAGATGACTATATCAACAGCCACAGAGCCGTAGCGCCTCCGCTGCACACTTCAACGACATTCAGATATGACTCTGATCCCAAGAAACTTGACTTGGGTTTCACGGTTGATGTAGGTCCAACCAAAGTACCCCTATCACCAGAGCTGACCAAGCATAGCCCAATGCGCCTTTCGACTCTCATGGCTACAGCCGCTATACCGCGCCCAACACCACTCGTCTCGAAGCGATTCTCAGCGCCTATCTCAAAGGCCCGTCCCTGACATATTCCTCCGGCCTTGCAGCGTTCCACGCGCTCATCGTCTTTCTCAATCCGTCACGCATCGCAATTGGCCGAGGATACCATGGCTGTCATGGCGTTTTGGAGCTGGTCCAGAAACTGAAGCCGCTGGAAATCTTGACTCACTCGGACGAAGACATTGCAAAGCTTCAAAAAGGGGACATTCTCCACGTCGAGACGCCCTTTAATCCTACCGGTGAAGCCGTAGATTTGGCCCATTATCGCCATCTTGCCACCGAGCGAGGTGCCTGGCTTACCTGCGATGCGACCCTGGCGCCTCCTCCACTGCAGGACCCCTTCGCTTTGGGCGTTGACATAGTCATGCATAGTGGAACAAAGTACATCGGAGGGCACTCGGATATACTCTGCGGCGTCCTCAGCGTGCGGCCTGGTATCGAGGCCTCAGAAAGTTGGATCGATAAGCTACGAGGTGAGCGCGTCTTCTTAGGCAGCGTCATGGGAAGTTTTGAGGGCTGGTTAGGTGTGCGTAGTATCAGGACGCTGGAACTTCGCGTGGAACGACAAGCGAGAAGTGCAGAGTCTCTGATCAAATGGCTTGCCACGTCAGCAAAAGAAGCAGGACCTGTTGGAGAAGTCGTAGCCGATGTCCAACATGCGAGTCTTCAACCCGAGGCCACAGACGAAACTTCTTGGCTACGAAAACAGATGCCCAATGGCTATGGCGGTGTCTTCGCGCTCCTCATGAAAGACGAAGAGCTCGCCAAGAGGCTTCCGAGCAAACTGCATCTGTTTCATCATGCGACCAGTCTTGGAGGTGTTGAGAGTCTCATCGAATGGCGAGCGATATCGGATAAGAGCATCGATCGTCGTTTGTTGAGGGTTAACGTTGGAGTTGAACACTGGGAAGATTTGAAAGCGGATCTACTTCAAGCCTTTGTAGCTCTCCGTAAAGAGAACAAGTAGACTATCGTTGATTTCTCCATGTTTAAGATCATGCCACTCGTATCTCACATCATGTCTTTCAGGGGCCTTACTACGGAATAGGCGGAAGGAGGTGCGTATGGTAACAAGGTGTGGAATAGAGCCACGGCGATATCAGAGAACTGTACTAATATGAAGTTCATTTCAGGTCTATGTTCTATAGTCCTTAGGCCATCTAGCTAATCAGCAGGCTTTCTTACTCCGCATCAGCAATGGCGTCAAGCTCAACCTCAACAAGCATATCCTTGTCGACAAATCCGTTAGGCACAACAATCATAGTAGCAGCCACACCAATCTGCCCACCCTTCTGTCTTCCAAGGACCTCCCTGAACCCGTCGCCAACAGCCTGGCAATCCTCCTTGCGGCTCACAAAGATCTTCGCTCGTACAACGCTCTCAGCGCCGCGACCACCCATGGTGCGGATCGCCTTGAGCTGCTCCTCGAGCGTCACACGTGTCTGCTCCTTGGCATCGGTAGGGAACAGCACGCGCGGCGCCTCGGGCGGCGAGTTGGGGTCCGCAGCTGTGGAGCCAGAAACGTAGATGGTGCGGTCGTAGCGAACAGCACGGCAATGCCCGATGCGCGCCTCCCAGGGGGAGCTGGTCGTGTAGAATTGCTTGATCGTGGTACCGTTGGAGGCCATTTTGAATGGTGGGCTGGAAACTCAGACCGTTAGAAAGCTGACTAGACATGGGCTCAAGGTGGCATCTTACGACTTTTGAAGTGGTAGAGGTTGTGGAATAATTGGAGTTTTGCAGAGTTGATTGATAGTAACACTGTTTCTTGCGATGGCCTGAAGTGATTGTTTTCTTCTCATCTAGAGCATCTGCTATCATTTATACTTGTCGTTTTCAATCCACCTCTTGGCGCCCATCCGCATGATGTGAGTACAAAGAGCCAGATCTTCGTCCGTCGTCGGAGAAAGAGATCCTCGGCAGTCGGCGAACACAGCATCAGCACGCCCTCTCAGAACACCAAGCCCCCTCTTCTAACAAAAACGCCCTCCATAAACAGCGATGCGACGACTGCGTCACTTCCGTTTGACCGAGGAGGGGGAAAATCCTTCCTTGCAGATGCATATGGCAAGGTAGCTCTATAGGGTTTGGCAAAGCGAATGCGCCGAAACATGCTGTATCTATAGGGTTTAGCAGAGCAATCTTACCAGCTCTATAGGGTTTGGGAACAAGGGGCTGGGTTATCCGACCTCTATAGGGTTTGGTTCAAGCAAGGTCGTCTACCTCTATAGGGTTTGGTCGGGCAGGGCACGACCTTTATAATATTCTGGGCGGGCCCATGTAGTGGTGCGTCACTGCGCCCTCTGTCGACATTGATAAGCGGACTTGTAACACCGGCACTCAAAATATGCCATCTTGTCAAGTTTTCGGATTTCAGACATGAGTCCGAAGATTAACACTAGAAAATAGGCTAGAGGTGTCGACGCCTTCCAACAACAGTTGGATAAGCCATTTTCCCCATTAACATGATTCTCCAGATGGAGTGTGGGGTGTGGGGTCATCTACCCCATGAAATCAAGGATAATCATGTTAGTCGAGAGATAAGCCATGACTGAATGACTCTCATGTTCCATCAGCTGAAGGCTTATTAGTAGAGATAAGCTGGTATGCGCGTCGACCAAGAGGCGTTCTTTGCCACAAGGACTGACCAGTATATAACATGCCATATTCTGCCTGCCTTATTTCTGTTCACCCCATCACCACCAACCATAGTTCTACTACATCATCATGACTGGTCCTATTGAAGATTCCAAAGTCGACAATGCGGCTGTTTCCGACTATCCCAATACAAAAACCGAAGATGCTGCCAACGGCACCATACAAAGCACCGACAACCTCCACCGCCGTCTCAGCAACCGCCAAGTCCAGTTCATCGCGATTGGCGCCTCCGTTGGCACAGGTGTCTTCGTCACTGTTGGCACAGGTCTCTACCGCGGAGGCCCAGCAAGTCTTGTCCTCGCATGGCTCCTCTATACATTGGTCATGTGTCTCGTCAACAATTGCATGACTGAGATGGCCGTTTACATGCCCGTCAGCGGCTCCTTTGTACGCATGGCGGGCAAATGGGTTGATGATGCCTTTGGATTCATGACAGGCTGGAACTTCTTCCTTTATGAGTGTGTATTGATTCCCTTCGAGATCTCGGCCTTGACGACTGTTGTCCGGTTCTGGAGGGATGATATCCCAGAAGCTGCCATTTGTGGCGCTTGTTGCGCGGCGTATCTGTAAGTTTATGTCCAACTTGGATGACTATCCAATTACTGACGGAGTGTTTTACATATTGATCAACGTCTTCGCGGTCGGCGTCTTCGGAGAAGCTGAATTCTATCTCTCTTCGGGCAAAGTCCTTCTTATTCTCATGCTTTTCTTCTTCACCTTTATCACGATGGTCGGTGGTAACCCTCAGCACGACGCCTATGGCTTCCGCCACTGGAACAACCCGGGCGCATTCGCCGAATACATATCGACTGGTTCAAAGGGTCGCTGGGAGGGCTTCCTAGGCGCTCTGTGGATTGCCAGCTTTGCCATCACAGGACCTGAATACGTGGCCATGGCGTCTGGTGAGGCCAAGAATCCGAGGAAGACGCTCAAGACGGCCTTCAAATGGACGTATTTTCGCTTCTTTTTCTTCTTTGTTGGCACAGCACTCTGCACAAGCATCCTAGTACCCTACGATGATCCCATTCTCAAGGCTGTGGTTACTGGTGAGAGTGACGTGGGTGCTGCGTCTGCTTCCCCGTATATCATTGCTATGCAGAACATGGGTATCGGGATCTTCCCGCACATAGCCACCGTTCTCCTCGTCACGACCATATTTTCAGCCGGTAATGCATATACCTACTGTGCAACTCGAACGTTGTACAGTCTCTCTTTGGATGGACAAGCCCCCAAATTCTTCCAAAAGACTACCAAGGCCGGAGTCCCTCTCTATTGTCTTCTTCTGACTATGGTATTCCCACTCCTCTCATTTCTGACGGTCTCCAACGGAACGGCCACCGTCATTACATGGCTTGTCAATCTCGTCACCGCTGCGCAGGTTCTCGACTACGTGATCATCTGCATCACGTACCTTCGCTTTTACAAGGCTTGCAAGGCCCAGAACCTGGATCGCCGATCCCTCCCATACTACGGTTGGGGCCAACCATACTGCGCCTGGGTTGCCTTAGTCTTCATGACAGCTCTGGTCTGTGGATACGGCTACGAGGTATTCTTGCCTGGTCACTGGGACTTGGGTAGCTTCTTCACCTACTACACCATGCTGTTGCTGGCGCCAGTTTTATATATCGGATGGAAGGTCACTAAGAAGACAAAGATTGTGAAGCCGGAACTGGCTGATCTTATATGGGATGCACCTATTATCGATGCCTTAGAGGCCGAAACGATGGATGAGGAGAGAAAGGGCAGTCTTTGGAAGGATCTGCGTTCCAGATTCCAGTCTCGTTGAGTTACTCGTCAGTTCTATGTTCATTCGGTATCCTTTTGAAAAACATCAAGGTTAAATGACAATCTGTGTGTAATTAATTATGTACCTAAAAACAAACCCATCCCCGGGTTAATTTGTGCGACTCGGGCGCATGTTTGCTGCTATGGGCGTCCTTTTGAGATCAAACTTGATTAGTGCAGTCGGACCAGCGTGTTTTCCAATCACGACTGTATCTCCCCTCGTAGCGAATGCGCCCGTTTGATATGACAGAGGGAGTCGGACAAGTCTCTCGTACCCTTGCATAATCCATTGCCCAGAGATCCAGAGACACGTTGCCGCGGCATCTTCCTCATCTTCCGTAACTGACTTGTCTTGGTAGTGAGTCGACATGGGAAGGGGGAGTAGTCCTGATCTCCACTCCAAGAACCGCTCATCACTCGAGAAACGTGCATGCTCTTGAGCTCGTGGGTCTTGGAAACAAATAACGCCCTGTTTTGGTAACCCGTCGATCTCATACCTTCCAATTTCCATACCAGTCATGATGTCCCACATCTGAACATTCACGACTATACACTCTGGACCATATGATAGAGCGACAAGTTTTCCCTGTGATGAAATAACCAAGCCTGAGAAACTGTAAGACTCCATACCGGAATCTGCGGGCTTTGCGACTTGGAGACTGAATTTCTCAGAAAAGGAATCAGTCTCTCGTACCACGATCTGGCCATCGCGACTCCCCGTTGCATTGAGATGGCTTTCAGGGTGAAATGCAAAGGCCTCGATCTCGTATTCCGAGTAGACAACCTTCTTCTTTCCTGTTGCCAGTTCCACCAGAACGAGCCTCGGCTTCCCATCCTTGGTGGCCACAGATTGCCCGTAAAAAGCAACCCACCTCCCATTGGATGAGAAGGTAATTGAGTAATGATCGTCAGAACAAGTCATACTCAAGAGTTTCTTGTTTCTTTTCTTTCCAATGATCCAAATCTGAACAGTGTTATCGCCTTCAGCGGAAGTTGTGTAGAAACCAACTACTTGACCGTTCGGTGAGAGTTCGAGATTGAATACATAATCAACATCCAACTTTGTTATCATCTCGAGGGTCAAACTGTTGATGATTCGAAGACCACCCCTCTCCATGGCCAATGCAATCTTGTTACCTTGGCGTGAAAAGGCGATGGATGACACTTTCCCCCAATTCGTAAGATACCGCGTGTTCAAATTTTTGTCCCAGAGCTGTGAGTCATTCGCGTACGAGGACACGGCCACGAACCTCGCATCTGGAGAAACTTCAGCCAGTACCGCGTTCTTCAAGTGGATGTCTCGTGAGCTCCCATCTGCAGTGTTCCATAGTCTTGTACCCACCCAGGACGAGGTGAGGACCACCTTCTCATCTTCGGACAGGAATTGGGCAAAATTGCAAGTATTTTGGGTTGTTTCAGCAACTGCCGCCGCCGGGATGCTTGTGACGTCCAAAATATAGACACTACCGGATGGTCCATCGACTGCCATCGTCTTCCCATCAGGAGATAGAGCCATACTAGTTGACCCTTTAGGGATGCCAAATCGCCCCTGAACGGTACAAGTATTGATGTCAAATAGTTCAATGCCTATGTCTGGCAGCGCAAGGGCTACCTGATCCGCATATGGTGGAACAAGGGCCACTGAAGATATCCGTCGGTGTCGATACGAAGCTTCAGCTTGTTGGCGACCGGTCTCAAGATTATATAATCTGAGTGTATAGCTCGGGGCGTCTCTTGACCGGAAAGTCGGTTCGTCCGCCGATATACGCCTCAACGCAAAAGCAGCAGTTTTTCCGTCCATTGATATCGAGACAGACGCAATCATCTCTCCTTTAGGAAGCTCAAACTTCTTTACCAGCCTTCCTTCCTTGAGATCCCACTGAATGACCCGCCCTTCGTCATCTACCATCACCAAAAAGTTACCATCTGACGAGAACGCAGCTTCCAAAAGCATGAAGCGTGATCTATTCAAATGCAATAGATCTGGGACAATCCACCTCGACAATTGTTTCCTTGCGTGAACGTCCCATATTTGAACAACACCTTTGCGGGATACTGAAATCACAATATCGTCAGATGTTGGCGAGAAAGCAACTCGAAGGCATGCGTTGTCGTATTCAAAGTCGATTTCAATTCCTGTCGCAAGCTCTCGTACCACCAGCAGGTTATCCCTTGTCGGATGTGGGCCCGCGCCAGATACAATAAACCTGCCATTTGGCGAAAAGGAGACGGTGTTGAGCAAGGATTTAGTGTTAAGATTCATTAGCTCCGTGCTGGTAGGATGGTCCCACAGTTGCATAGTCCAGTAATTGTAGGCAAGCAAAGCTCCAGTAGCAGAAAAGGTGAAACAGCCTGCAGCGTCATCAATTTTTAGAGCAACAAGAACCGGATTCCATTCTTCTCTAGTAGCCGGCTCTTGAGTAACCCAGGAAGGATTGGAACCTTCAGAATGAGACGATATGATATGTTGGTACTGGAGCCGCACGAGACTCTTTTGTGGACTGAACAAGAGTGCAGAAGCATAGATCTGCAGTGGAGCGTGTTCAATAACCCACCTATTATCCAGCACAAAGCGCTTGATGTCATAGACAAAGGCCGAGAGTTCGGGATGATCCAAGGGCTATAACAGGGTAGATTAGCACCACGAGGTTTGCATTTAATGGGTATCTTGAGCTACTAACATTAACCAAAGCCTGTAATCGGCCAAGGATGACAATAGTCTCAGGAGTCCTACGAATAAGACTCATTGCCTCGAGCCAGAACAAGCATTTCTCCTGGAGAAACTCATGTACCACTCCGTGATCCTTCAAGCCGACCTCTGCGCGACAAGTCTGGTCGAGTTTTGCAAGATGTTCAACCCAGTATCTGCATATATAGGCTAGATATTCTGGGATGCATTCATTAATTCGACCCTGTGGAATGTCTGAGATCAGTATTCCAGGTTGCACGAGACCGCATATGTCCTTGTGAAGAGACGGCGACATTATATCCAAACAGCGCTCCAACATTTGTCGATGCATAGAATCTTCATTGATCTGGAATCTCAATTGTTTTGATCGATCTGTGTCGAGAATGAAATCTCGAAAGGATAAGTGAACGAGGCTAATAGGAAGATGTTTGTCGGGTGGAACGTTCAGGATGGAATGGAGAAGCTTGAGCAGGTCGCCCACTGGCTTCTCTTCGGATGCTAAAAGGGTTTGAACAGATTGAATACAAAGGGGCTCGAAGAGAACCACAATGACACCAAGCAATTTGCCGACACGATCATACATTCTTTGCCTCGTCTGTGGACCAGACCTGAAGAATATGGGCAGGGAAAGAACCTTCGTATAGATCTCGTCAATCTTCTGTTGTGGTGTTTCCATGTTTCCCTCGTCTTGGAAGATCTGGTCGAGACGCTCTTGTCTTGCTTCCCTGTCGAAAAAGTCCTCAGCGTCGAGAAAACGACAAGCAGTTGCTGCATGCATAAAGAGGCCGTCGGACTTGTCGGTGAGTCGCTGGATGTCACCTTGACTAATCCAGTCTCGCTGAACACCATGTTTGTCTGCAATCTCATCCAGCATATGAAGAAGATAAAAGGTAATGTCATCTTTGACCGCATCTCCTTTTGAGTGCCGTTCAATCTTATTAAGAAGACATGCGCGATATAGGATCTTGGGAAGTTTCTCGAAGCTTTCGTGGATATGTGTCTCGCGTCTGCTGGTGATAAGAAGTCGGAGTTGGACTTGGTGGAGTTCTTCTAGTGCCGCAAGCATCGCGAGCAATTCCTTGGCTTCCCTTCGATCCAAGCACTCATCTAGTGCGTCAATAACAACAATCAGGCGTATGGGAAGAAGAATTCGAGTGCCTAGCGCAGAAATTGGCTTTATAATAAGGTGCTTGAGTTGCTGTTGCGGTGCTTTTGATCCTATTGACAAAGACGCCTCGATCTCACCCACAATATGCGTCCGAAGGTCTGGGAACGCTTCCGCCAAACAACGGGCAAGGGTGGGGAAAAATGTCTTGGTGCTATTTCTTGTCGCATCGCCCTGTTTGAAGAAGAAACTGGCGCCGAGGAAGGTTGTATTCAAGGGTTCACATGCATCAGCGAAAGACCTTCTATCATGTAGGGCGTTGGCGACAGTCAGGGCAACGCTAGTTTTGCCAGTTCCGGCCATGCCATGTACCCAGAAAATTGCCTCGCCATTTGGATCTTCTGCCCACTTTTGGATCTCGTTAAGGATATCTTGCTGCGTTCCAGATAGACAGGGAGCTTCTACACCTAAGATCTCGGCAGAATCGAAGGTCGCGTTTCCAGCAAATGGAAGCAAGGCCAGAAGGTCGTTCTCGTTACCAACCTGATATACAATTAAGTCATGCTTAGAAACCACGATTGAAGAGGAGTCCAGGTAGGGTAGAATACTTACCTGTACAGCATCAAGTGTGTCCTGCTGCAGATATTCTAGTCTCTCCATCTTAATCGTGAGATCGTTCATTATGTCGAATGACTCGAAGATCTTGACACCAACTAGGTCTCGTACAACTTGATCAATGAGCTGGCTAGTTGACTCGATGTCGGACCACATCTTCTTCCAGCCGTCAGCACTGACAGTATTTCTGAGAGCACGGTGTCTTTTGACCCGGGAAAACTGTAACACAAAACGAATTTGGTAAATATATATGCCCATGTAGACGTTGATGAGCTTTGATCTGAGGCTTGAAAGCAGTTGCCTCGAGCCTTCCGTTCGTCTATGATATAATTAGACTTCCTCGCTTGAGCCATACAAGCGCAGATCATCTGATTATTCTCCGTACTCACCTTTTACACTTGAACTGGGCGGGCACATCTTCATCCTGTAGTCTCTGGTATCGTATTAAAAGAAAAAGAATGTTGTTCAAGCCATTAGCCGCATCTTTATCCTGCTGGAATGCATTCTCGAGTATCTAGTGAGGTCATTTATCGTTATTGCTGACTCGTAGTCAGATCTGACAGACTGCAGTTGGCACTCACTGGAATAACCATCATAATGCCGGCCCAAGCTAGTGCAGCATGCGGCTCGGCATATATGGCTCCATTGATGAGAGGTTTGAATAGAGTTACAGCTTGAACAGCTCTAAGGACCGCCTCTCTGACTACGATGCGCCTTCCATGGAAATTGAAAGAAAGTCTGGCGTCTTCTATATTTTCAAGGTTTCTTTCTGCCGTGGTCTGGATAGATTTGAATGAGGTGTCATCCTCACGGTCGGCTAAAGCATCGTCTAAGTTCACATGATCGTTAGTATCTTCTATTCTAGGGGAAGTTGTGTTTTAAAACAATCACCAGCTGGTTTTGTAGCATCGGCTTTAAGGTGCTCTGTATATGCTGTGAGAAGCTTAGTATGTTCTGGGTCTGCCTTGACAGCCTTGTATGCTTCAACCCAGATACCATCCCATGTAGGCATTTCTTGCAACTGGTGTGCCAGATGGGAGCCTTGTTCTTGATGCTGTTCTTCGAGGTCTTGTGATGAACCCGCAACGTAGACAGAGCATGAAAACTCAGAGTCGCTATCTTCTTGCTCAGACTTAGCCGCAGGCTGTTCAGACCTTCCGCCATCAGGTTGTCCGAGAAGTCGTTGTTTGCCCCGCCGAATAAGATCTTTGAGGGTGCCCATTTTGGGACTTGATGAAAATCGCTGAACTCTTTACTGATATGGAGGTTACTGAAAACGACTTTTGCATCAGAATCTATTGTAAACGTTGAGACCAAAGATATCAGCATGATATCATAAGAATGACCCCGCAATGAATGCAGCTTACGACGTGATTCAGCGTGAAGACCAATAAGCAGCCTTACATCGAATCACTTCATGCGTGTATGCATGGGCTTATCGCTGACTCAAACTTCGTACAGCCTTATTTGACAAGAACTGGGTGGAAATCTCACGGGAAATGGCATTGCCGATTGTCGATCGGGATACCACAAATACAGGCCAATCTCTATTGCAATAACCCTAGATCTAAGCTTATTCTCATCGTATCGAGGAATGTTTGCATCTCAACCCTGGAGCTACGACTGCGGCTGACAAGTCTGCAGCTGCTTGCTGAGGTATCTTTGAAAAGTAAAGAAATACATACCTCTATTCAATTTGGAACTTGATCAGTACGTAGAAGGTGCTTGAGTGAGCAAGCCTCCATCAACAACCAACGATAGCCCGTTGACATAGGAACCCGACCGGGAGCACAGGAAAAGAATCACTCCAGCTATATCCTCAGCGCTGCCCAGCCGACCAGCAGGTATAGTCTCGGGGGTGAAGGTTGGAAGCTTGCCGACCGCCATGTCAGTCATATCGGCTAGAATGAATTGTTAGACTTGCTGATTCTTAATCGTGGACAATTCCCTGAATGCTTACTATGAAAATTGCCTGGGTTTAAAGCGTTGACCCTGATCTTATGCGGCGATAGGAAAGTACTCAAGACTTTCATCAAATGATTTGCGCCAGCTTTGCTAGTAGCATATGCGAACAAGCCTGGACTGCTACGTATGAAGGACGAGATGCTAGCGTTCACAATGACCTGACTGCTGATGCCAGGCAGATTGCCTTTTGAGTTTCCCTTATCTAGCAAATCTAGAAAAGCCATTGTCGAGAATAGTGCAGAAGTGACATGGAGGTCGTTGGGCTGAGTAAAAGTCTCTGGTGTCCAGTTCTCCCATACAAAGTCTCGCACTTGTGTCAAAGATGGATTCTCTGCTATTCCAAAAAGGTGAGGGCCAGAAGCTCCAGCGTTGCAGACCAAGAGATTGATGTAGCCAACTTGATCAGCGATCAGAGAGACGGCCTTGTCGAGGTCGTCCTTGGAGGTGGCATCTGCCTGGATGGGAATGATGTTTTGGTGAGGCGAGGTGGCTGCAGTTTCCTGGAGCTTTTCGAGCCTTCTTCCGAGAATGAACACTTTGGAAGCACCGTTGTTTGCCAAGGTCTGAGTTATGACACGTCCGATTCCTTGGTAGGTGATGAGAAATTGATCTTGGTACTTCAAGCGATGATAGATTCATAGTCACTTACCAGTGCCCCCGCCTGTTACAACTGCCACTATCCCGCTAACTCCGAACAGATTTGTAATCTTGAAAGTCTCCGGACTGGTCTCCATCGTGATATCGGCAACGTGAGGTGGGATATACAATAATTAAGCTTTTTCTAAGATTTTGACTTGATTGGATCGTCCGTAATGCTATAAAGAAAGCGTGGTGAGAAGTAAAGTCCATATAGAAACAGAAAAGCGGTGAACTTCGATCGTCATCAATACCTGCGATGGGGCCTGTCAGATACCATCTCATCGCTGGAGGGGCCTGTGGAGTCGTTTTGTGGATTCCGGCCTTCTTAACAGAGGGCATACAGAGAGCACCCCAGATTTTCTCCTGTTCGAAGCTTATGATAGGATAAACCTAGAGTAGCAGCATTCTGGGCCATGGTATTATAAGAAGTCAGCAACACGCGACCACGGGAGCTTGGTGCTTTCTATTCTGAGTGTTCATTGAATGGTAAGCGACATATTTCAGAGCAGTGCTTAGCCACCACATGCCAGTCTAAGCGAAAAAATCGATTACCAACTTCTCGCACCGACATTTTATCTGGTCGATCACATCTTACTCAAATACCAAGAGTGCACGAAGTTATATCTTGCCAACACGATGTCGCATTTGTGAACGATAACATGCCTCACTGTTCTATTATTTCGATATATGTATTTGGGCTCAGAAGACGAAGTCAACACTATAAATAAAAGCCTAAAACCTAGACTCCTTCACTGATACACTACATATCAATTCTGAACGTATGTGTGTGGCATTTTCGGTTAAGATTGCTGTTTAAAATACCCTCTGCCCTCCAAACCAAGTCTCATTAACCTTGGCCTGCAACAGAGTCTTGGGATTCCACTGCATATCAACAATGATAAAGTCCGCCAGTTTTCCCACAGACAAGCTTCCAACACGATCTTCTGCAAATACACTACGAGCTGCGCCTTCTGTTCCTGCGACGAAGGTTTCGCACATGCCTAACCTGAAGTGCTCGTGTATAATCTTAGTGTTGGTGGGATCCTTCGAAGACTGCCTATTGATGGCCACGTGGAAGTTGTGCATAGGCGACCATGGTGATGTTGGGCTGTCGGTGCCAATCGCCATCAGGGCGCCAGCATCAGCAAATTCCCGGTATGCGAACGCCCGCTGATACCTCTCTTCGCCGAGCAGCTCGGGCCAAGTTGTTAGAGCAGTGGGGTCTGCGTGTATGGGCTGAACCGATGCTGTCAATCCAAGTCTTCCGAGCCTCTTGGCGTCTTCTGGAGATACGAGCTCCAAATGCTCAATTCGATGCCGTCGGCCTGGTGTTGCATGCTTCTCGATGGCATCAATGGTCATCTTGACTGCGCCGTCGCCAATTGCGTGAAGAGCAACTTGCAGTCCACCTGCATCGGCCTCTTTGACAACCGGATCCAAGTATCTTGGTTCCCAGATTGGCGGTGGGCTACCTGCAGTAGCATATGGTTCGGAGAGATAAGCGGTACAGGCATCGATGATTCCATCTGCGATCACTTTGATCCCGACGAGACGAAGATCAGGACTTGATTTCGCGTTGTACTGTTTGCTCAGTTCGATCGCCTTCTTTACTTGTTTCGAGTTCTTTTCGAGGTCGTCGGTTGGTTTGATTAGCCAGTATGCTGCGATTCGTAGCGAAAGTTTGGGTGTTTCTTCGAAAAGGGTAACGAGTGCATCCCATGCTTCTTCATCCATGGCCATTTCCACTGCTCCGGTGTAGCCCGCGGCATTGTATTCTTGTACGGCAGCGCGAATGGCCTCGATTCGTTCGTGTTTCGGGGACGACATAGCTTGGAAGGGCCAGACTGTTGGACATGGTCAGTAGTGAAACTCAGATGAAAAGCCAATGGTACTGGTCACACTTACTGATTAACATCATCGCACCTTCATCCAGGAGGCCAGACGGAACTCCATTGGCATCCCGATGGATCTTGCCGCCTGCAGGATCTGGCATATCGGCAACTTGAAGTTGCTCGAGAGCTGCAGTATTGCACCAGCAGGAATGTAAAGAGCCTGCATCAATGAAGATGGGTCGCGGGTCGAGGTCATCCAACATGGCAGCCGTCACACCAGCTGGGGTCATGTAATTTCTCCATCCTTTGCAAAGGATAGTTGGGGTTGTAGGGTTCTCGACAGCGTATTTGCGTATACACGATCGGATATCTTCGAGTGTTTTGCAATTCGAAAGATCAAGTTTTCGGAGAGATTGACCAAGCAGAAGAAGATGCATGTGGCCATCGATGAAACTTGGGAGTACAACTCGCTGATTGAGATCACGAACCTCTACGTCTGGGCTCACATCCTGGGCGATGTCATGGCGGGATCCAACGGCGGCGATCTTATCTCCTCGTACCAGCATACTGTCTGAGAACTGGGCCGTGCCATTGAGGCCGGTGCCAGCCTTGGTCAAGATACGACCATTGACGAATAGGGTGCTGGCCATGACGATGACACGATCCCAGGAAGTCGTAAGAGGGTGATGTTGTCCTGGGACAGGCTCTACCGAAAATCAGGGTTTTCGAGGACTTGGAAGGGACGGTAGGAGTCGTTGGATAGCACACTTGCTGAGATGTGTTTAAAGTTGAGTATTGGTAAAACCTTCTGTTGACGCGGAATGATAAGAATTGAATTCCCACTTTGACTCCCACAATCTCCCAGTGATAATCCCACCTTGTTCCCCGAACGAATTCCCACCTTCCTTCCCAGGCCAAGCTCCACATGGAAGCTCTCGGCTCAGCCGTTTCTCCAATTAACGTCATGATAGCGAGACGGCGCACGGTCTAGCTCTCACAAGAGCTACCGAAATTGACGGACCCAAGCCCCAAAGTCAAACCCCAACACTTCCCCGCATCTGAGTTTTTTAGGTCATGATGGAGTAGAAACCATCGAAGAGCGATTCTTTCAGCCGCAGGTGAGGCAGGGCAAGTACGTAGTCTGTTCAATCCGATGAGAGGCAAACATTAGCAGAAAAGCATGAGAACAAGATACTAATGGCTGCAAGCTTCAATATATTAACTAATGAAATGCCATACAGCTTAATGATACGAACGCCCCTCTTGCACGATGTGTTGACCATAAGATATGACCTCCAACTATCATATCCCGACCGAAACCTGTTCAAACCGCGCCCTACGCTTGGAAGAACCCACTCAATTCTTGCCATGCGGAGATCCTGACTCGCTAACTATTGGGTCGGAGAGACATGGCTCAAGGGCCCAGACCCAGTTGTGCCATAATCCACTCAGACTAGGACAAGGTATTGTACTGATCAGCCAGTTAACATTCTTTGACAATTCTCAAGCCATAACGTTTGCCTGTATGTCCGTTTGTCCGAGTTGCCCCCTATCGCCCCAGATCTAGTGTTCACGCACGTTGAAGGGTTTACCCCAAGCAAGCTCTGTTAACACCCCACGGGGAACGTGGCACAAGGGCAAGACAAGTTACCCACTCCAAGTCCGACTCTTGGCCTTGGAGGATATAACTGTCGTCCTGTTCCCCAGACTCGTAGACTTCTAATATCACTTCTCATTGCATCTCTTTACTCTTCGTTAAATCTTTCCATCTCAACCGCTATCATCCTCTGGAAAACATATCTACACCAAAAGTCATCAGTGACGACGAGAGAGCAACAAGATGGGCCACCCTAAGATGGCAAACGATTCCGACATTATCGTCCCGACTGAGAAACCTGACAATGAGATACATCGACAAGCTTCCTTCGGCGAGGTCCCGACCGAGATGTTACAGACAGACCTTGAAAAAGAAAAGACCATTCAAGGCAATGCTCACTTCCACCGTCTAGGCTGGAAGCGTCTTACCATTGTCCTCATCGTTCAAGCCATAGCACTTGGTAGTCTAAGCCTTCCAGGAGCCTTTGCCACACTTGGCATGGTCGCTGGAGTTCTGGCTTGCGTTGGCATCGGTCTGATTGCCATGTATGCTAGTTACATGGTTGGTCTCGTCAAACTCAAGTATCCCCATATCGATCATTATGTCGATGCTGGCCGACTCTTGATGGGAGGCTTTGGCGATAAGATCTTTGCTGTCATCTTCGTGGGGTTGCTGGTACTAGCTACTGGCTCTCACTGCTTGACAGGCACGATTGCCCTGGTTAGGATCACGGGCAGCAACGTGTGCACTCTTGCATTCGGGGTCATCTCTGCTGTTATCCTTATGATCCTCGCTATCCCGCCGTCGTTTACTGAGCTCGCCATTCTCGGTTATATCGACTTTGCCTCAATCATCATTGCAATTGGCATTACTATTATTGCCACAGGCATCCAGAGATCAGACGCACCGGGTGGTATGTCATCTTCAACTTGGTCGGCATGGCCACGAGACGACCTTGGCTTTACCGAGGCCCTCACAGCCGTTTCCAATATCGTCTTTTCCTACGCATTTGCGGCCGCTCAGTTCTCCTTCATGTCCGAAATGCATACACCAGCCGATTTTACGAAATCTATCGTCACCCTAGGCCTCTCCGAAATCGTTTTGTATACAATCACGGGTGCCGTCATTTATGCATTCGTCGGTCAGGAAGTTGAATCCCCAGCTTTATTATCAGCAAGCCCCTTGATATCCAAAGTCGCGTTTGGTATTGCGTTACCAGTCATCTACATCTCGGGTTCTATCAATGCCACGGTCGCTTGCCGATTCATCCACGGTCGAATTTATAAGGACTCAATCACCCGGTTTATCAATACCCGCAAGGGCTGGATCACTTGGCTGGCCGTCGTTGCCGGTGTTATTCTCCTATCATGGATTGTCGCCGAGGCTATTCCCTTTTTCTCTGAGCTGCTCGCGATCTGCGCCTCCCTCTTTATTTCTGGTTTCTCATTTTGGATCCCTCCCATCATGTGGTTCTTCCTTCTCAAGGAGGGAAAATGGCATGAAAAGCACAACATCAAGCGAGCGGTCTGCAACTTTGTTGTGTTCATCATCGGGTTCTTTGTCTTTATTGCTGGCACATATGCCAGTATCGATCAGATTGTGAGAACCCATTCAATCCCACATTAACGTCTCAAGCTAACATCATGATAGATCGCGAAATTCAACCGAGGCGATGTCGGCCGACCCTTCTCTTGCGGCGTGGCCTAGGAGCATGAGGATTGCATGGGTACTAGCTCCTAGATAAAATATTTACAGACTCACACAGTATTACTCTTGAC